>BMAW01073269.1:187402-227536 GCA_019974015.1 Nephila pilipes
TTTTTTAACTTGATTAAATTTTTACAGCAATGCCTGATAAAGTTCTTAATGACATAATTGTAGTATTGCAAAAAAAGAATGTCTTTTTCCCAAAATTGATGTATATTCTGGGCGCAAACATTCCATCTCTCTCTCTCTCTCTGTGCATACATTGTTGCCAATACTTCATTTATATATTTAAGAATTTTAACGAGTCTGAAGATTTTTTAAATTAAAAACAGATTACTTGTTTAACAGCATTTTTAATTATTGATACGGATGTCTTCAAGTAAAAACCAATGTTTTGAGGTAAATACAGATATTTTTAAGTATATACAAGTATTTTTTTAAATAAACACGGATGTTTTGAATTAAATTTGTATATGTATACGAAAATATTGATGTTTTCAATTTAGTTACTGATACGGATGTTGTTCAAGTTGTTGACGAATAACATGCTTCTCTTCAATTATAAGAAAATTTAGACGTAACCTTCAATATAACACCATTGAAAACTTTTCACTCTATGATTCACGCATTCACTACAGTAGCATGGATTATATTTCTTTTTCACAAAATCAATGAACAGGAACATGTTATCATAACAAAGCAGCGGGTTTTATCCTTTCCTGTCTCAACAAAACAGCAATGAAATTTTTTTATTACATTTAAATACCCAAAGAAAGTTGGTAAAATATGTTTAATATTAAAATAAAAAATGTTTTAGGCTTTAAAGTACGAAAAAAAAATCTCAAAAGCAGCGGCAACATTAATAAATAAATTTTAAATAGATTCGGCTCAGTAGATGTGGATGACCAGTTACTCAAATCTTTTTTTTACAGTCAGTCAAACGTGCAGTTTAGCCTTTTGAATTATTTATATAGTCAATTCACACATTAGCTTCAAATTGCTAAGAAAAACCCATTTAAATTGAATGTTTGTCTGTATTATTGGATGACGAGGAAAAGAGCTTTAATCCACTATGCTTTGATTAAATAAGGTATAAAAAAAGCTAGAACCTGAAATTATTATTATTTCTTTCTAATATTAGCATAAAATATTATTCAATGTTCTATACATATTATTTATTAAAACTCATATCTATATGTTTAGAGAATAATAATAGTAATTTTAATATTCAATAAAAATGTGATATATATATTATATACTCAAATTTAGCGAAATTTATTGGAATTTTAAAAATTTATCGTATTTATTCAGAAATTCTATACGAAATTAAAAGTACAGTCGTTGAATAATCGGAATAGGTAGGTTAGAAAATTCTAAAATACTTTGAGAAAAAACATAGGAAATCATTAGAAATATATAGGAATCTTTTGGAACATTTTAGAATATTACTAGAAAAATTTGGGAAAATTCAGAACATTTATAGAATACTCTAGAATTATTTACAAAAATATTTATATTTGAATTGCTCCTTTGAACAAAAAACTAAACAAAGTTATCTGATGGATTTTGTCTGAAAGATAATATTGAAATATTAATTTACAAATAAGGCTTCAAAATCATAACTATTGAAGATATTGCTCGGGATCAGACAATGCAGACTACTTAGAAAGTATTTCAAATAAAAATACAGTTGAGATAAAGTTATTCACTCAGTGTCAAATATTATTTCAACGCCTTAAATAATTCATATTTATCTTAAGCTCTATTATCCTGCAAGTTATTTAAAAATTGCCATTAATATAATTTCATAATCAACTGGATAATGCAAACTTTTCAACCCTCTAAGTATGATTAAATTATCTGAATTGTAAATAAGCTACAAGTTTTTTTTTTGTTCCGTATTTTTGATCTTAGCGATAATAGCTACAATGTAAAACTTTCGGGCTTATTTTATTAAAATTGAGCTATTTCTCTCCCTTACACATAGTATAATAGTTAAAAAACATATTTTTCAATAGTTGCTCCTAAAATTACAAATAAAAATTAAGAGTCTGACTAGAGAAGCAGTAGAACTACTGACACAGAAACTGTAACATGAATTCTTCAATATCTTGTACATTTCCTATTTATTCAGGATCTGAAGTCACGAATGAGAAATCATAAAAGTATACACGCAAGAACCTTGAATATCATGGAAGCGATCAACCAGTCATTGTAAAAATTTTTCTCTTTTACCTAAATGCGTTACCATGCATCTGTATTCAGAATTAAAGTCGGAAATCAAATTGTTAAACTCAAATTTATTTCGGGAAACATAAAATTAAATGTCTTCTTAAAACATAATATTTATTTATTATTAAAAATAAGTGTTATTTCTTTAAAAGGGAGATTGTTATTTTTGTATGACATTTTACATGATGTATGTGTGTGTCCTATAGAAGCATATATATGAAAATGTGCTTCTTTCTTATAAAAATTATTTCTTATTATAAGCTTACGCATGAAATCATAAATCTGTTCATATAAAATATAAATTTTACTGAATGAAAATACTTCAAATATTGTAAAAATGTTGATGATCAAGCAATTAAAATTTTCATACAGTATTAAGACACTCTACATAAATTGAGGTTGATGTATTTAGTTTGAAAGTTCTTGGCTGAATTTATTGATTCCGAGATCTATATAAACGAGTTAAATATTTGTATAAGAATACGCTGTAATGAACTTTGATAATTTATACTTTGAAATGAATAAATTAGTTATTACTTTTATTACATGAATAAATTATCATTTAAATATAATTTATTATGTTACCATTTTTTCCCACATTAGAAAATATTTTCAGAATCGAAATTATTATTTTTCTTCAGGTGTTACTGCTGAAAGTTCTGTCATACCGAGAACTTCTCTAGCTGATGATTCCCTAGGGTATAAGGTTAGTATAATTCACATTATTAAATTTTTAATGTCTTTGTTAAAAAATATCAGTTAAAATAGTTCAGTTAAAATATCGCTTAATAATTGTAATTAAAGTTTTTGTTATCTTTAGAAAGAAAATCAAGTTAAATTTTTATTTTGAGTGTCTCTTTGAGGCGACACAGTACCATAAAAACTCTTTTTATTTTTAATAGTTGGAATAAGATTTTAATTGTATTTTAAGTAAGTTAATACTCTATAACTATTCCACACCAAAAAAAATTAGAATTTATTGTGCGTAGTGTCTGTAAAATCAAAATTTCTTAAAAAAATGGTTGCTTTTAAATCCCTAACGCTTTTTCCGAGTATACATATTTTTTTACAAAACTTTTTCCAAGTATACATATTTTTTTACAAAACTTTTTCCAAGTATACTTCATAATATATTGCATAACATTGTGTATGGGTTACGCTATTGCATAATACATTGAGTATGTTATTATTTAATAAATTATTATTTTTTATCGTTAAACACATGAAATTCTAAAAAATGTATTACATTTGACTTTGAAACGAAAAAAAAAAATTATTGCACTTCTTAGAGATGATTCCATAAGCAATTTAACAATATTTATATTCCAGAATGTTCATAAAAATTTTTACACCCCCTACTTCAATTAATACAGAAGAAGCTTTAGGGTTTTAAAAAGTAGTATTTGAACAAAATTTTACAGTGGAGAATTTTAATTTTTTAAGTTAGCAGACGATCTGTGGAAACTGGATGTAACAGTATTGTTTATTCTCCTCTCATGCATCAAAAATGGTTAAATAACTTAATAAGTAATACAGTTAGAGCTCTGGAATTTTACAGACATATTCAAAAAGATTCAAGGTATCGTATGAGCCAATAAAAATTCCCATATATTGATGTTTTGTTGGGTACCCTGTCGCCTTATAAACACAAACTTTTACTAATTTTAATACGAACTTCTTTCCTAATGATTAGATTACTTTTTTAAAAATTAATTTGATTATCTGCATTATTTTGTAATTTAAAAGAAATAAATTTGATTTTCTGCATTATTTTGTAATTTAAAAGAGATAAATTTGATTTTCTGCATTATTTTGTAATTTAAAAGAGATAAGTCTCTGCAACACCCTGTTGTGCAGAATTTATATAATGTTGATAAAAAAAAATGCATAAAATATGAAAATTTATAAGAATTTTGAAAATCCTTTCACTTTCTCATACTTGACATTTAATAGAGATAAGATATAAAAATTTAAACGACTTTCGATCTTAATATAATTTGAATGCATAAAAAACAACAAACATTAAAAAATTTAGCTCTAGCATAAAATATTTTATGATAAAGCGAGTACAAATAGTTTGTAATAATATGTCTTAAAAAAGAGATGTTTACTATTAAAACTTCATTATATATAAATACCTCCTCGTTATTTTTACTGATGAATTATGATTTTTATACCATATTATACAGAGTGAAAATATTTGCTAAACTATGATATAAAAGTAAGAATATCAAGATTTAATCGTAGATGTTAAACATGACTGTACTCCAAACCTATCAATACAATGCTGAACCTTTACATAAGCAAAGAATCTAGAATACACATTTTCTTATCTGTGTTTTAAAAGTGCAAATTTAAAAGATCAGATTTCCCAAGCTTTATTTTAGGTAAAATCAGATATTGTCGTTTGAAAGAATAAAATAAGTAAAATACATTATATATCTGAGCAATAAAAACAGAATAATGTATTGCAATAAAGGTATTGTTGTTGATAATAGTAAAGATAATGAATGTCTTTCCGAGTCTCTAAAACATTTCGTAGAAGTCATGCTTATTCATCGTTCTTTTTTTATGATCTTGTGAGGTAGGAGTAGATTATTCTCAGTAATAATAAAGAAAATAAAGGTATAATTGTTCATTGTACAGTTTTCTCTTGGAATATCTTCTTCGGTTAGTATCAAAAGTCATATGAAACCAAATACAGGCTTTAATAAAATGTTCCGTGCATTCCGTTGGGAAAAATAAACTTCGACATCAAAGAGACTAATTTCTTTGCATCGCATTAGAGTTTGTTTTAATTTAACTTGTATTACGCAATCTATTACAAAATCCCCTTTGTTGGCTTTAATAATGACAAATCAATATATAAATCATCTCACCCCAAAACATTTCAAAAAGGAAACCGAATTAAAAAGAAGTAATTCGAAAATCTTTAGGCTAAAATGGTTTTTCTCAGAACTGTCTTCAATTCCTGAATAATTTTATACATTTTCAGTTATTTCTTGATTCCTGGTTACGTATGATTAAAAGTAATATAACAATTAAATACTTAATTTTTATATATGTTTTATTCCAATCCAATAAAAAAATTTCGAAGAAATTTATAATGAAATATTTTTGAAAATTATGGTCATTACTGGTAAAAGCAGGCATCAAGAATTTAAGCAAAAACACAGTAACATTTTAAAAAGAGGTCAGCTACGACATTACGGTGGTTATCTAAAAATAATAATTTTCAGATAACCACCATATAATTTGGTTGGTAACAAAATTTGAAAAACGTTTTTAATCAGTACCAAAAAAAATTGAAATTATAGCGCCAAATTTGTTTTATTTATTATTTTATTTTTATTCCTTTATCATATGCATACTATTTTTTTTTAACTTATCTCATTTTTACTGTTCATCAGTTTTTATGATAAACGAATTTTATTAGGAATTTAAGCGTTTCCTTCTACCTATATTTCATCCAATTCAAGGAAGGAAAACGGAAATACTTTGATAAATATCCGCCTGAAATTTATTGTTATTAATTTTCAGACAATGTTCCTATTTATCCGGACTATTTTTGAAACTGACTTTCCAAGTTTAGCTTTGTAATAGGTCAAAGTCTTTCAAATTGTCATTGGCTTCGAAGTTACGTCATCGTCACGAATAACAGAAATATTTTTTATTATTTAAATATGACATATCAAAAAGTAATTTATTATTTCTTCGTCTCCTATCAAAAAAGAAGTATTCTATTTTTTAACATCAGTACAAAATTTATTTATTTATTATAAAAACACAATTTACTTATGGATTGTAAACAGATGTTATTTTGTCTTCTGAATGAAAATTTTCTTTTACGGCCTGGTATCTTTTGAATATAAAATTCCATAATAAAATTTATAATCTTAAGAAATAATTGCTCATTTTTAGGGGAAAAATCATGTAAAATTAATATCTCTTTTTTCGAAGCGTCATCACAATCTATTTTTGTTTCGCTTCAATATTATCATGAATGCCATTGGTCAATCCAACCGTCAAAATACAAAATACATTCTACAAACCTTAAATAAGGAATCGACAAAGTTTTATCAACATTTTCGCTATTAAACTTATGCAAAATAATTTCTCGGTTTATGATAATCGAATAATTTCTCGATTTTAAAATAAAGAATCTAAATCTAAAAATTCTCTAATTCTAAAAAGTCTAATTGGGAGATCAAAGAGTTTATTTTAAAGAAGTATTTAGGCATGACCCATATCATAGACATTATTATGTCTAATCGTCTTTTTTTCCTTCTCACTTAAAACTCACTCTCCTTACTTATACATATTTAAGTGAAACTACAACAGTGCCACCTATCTTGACGACTAAAAAATTTATTTATGCTAATTCAGTTCTTATTACAAGAAGTTCCTTTAAGTAACGAAATTTTTTTTTGACAAGATGTCAAAATAATTTTGATTCTTTTGTTAAATTTGGGAAAAGAATGAATGATGAAATTACAATTAAGACTCATCAGCCTTTTTATAACTTTAGAAAGAATGAAAATAATATAAACATTAAAATTTAAAAAATAAAAAGAAAGGAAGGAGTAAAATAAGTTCTTAAATCTTGAATTTTGTCTCACCGTATTTATTAATGTGCTTTCTTGCTTTCATTCAAAATCAAAATGCATGCTCAATAAAATATTTCTAAAAAAAAATGTCAGCCTTATTACAAAATCTGTCAAGTCTTCTTTTCAGGTCATCGAACACTGTTCAGTGTAATGTAATTACGTCCAGATCACAATATTAGTTTAGAGCCAGGAAATTTTTTAACATTTTACCTCAATAAGCTTGCGTTCAAAATATTCATTTAAACTTTTGCTCTGAGATAACAGACATTTTATAATGCAGCATCAGGATCCCAGCCTTGTTCAACTTTTAGGAATTAAAAATCGTTATAAAAAATTAAAGTTTGTTAAAAAAATAAACAAAAATTGAATCAAAAATGTTTTATTGAATGAATAACAATAATCACGTTCGTTATGTAAATTCGTAACAATCCAAAGATTATAAAAATAATTAAACAACTCATTTTTCAAAGAAATATTTTTTTATTCAACAGTTTCTAATTTGTTTTGAAATTGATTAAAAATAACATATTAAATAACAATTAACAAATTAAGGAACAATTTTAAAATGATTCATCTTTAAATCACTTTCTATTATTGACAAGAATCTGATAGAACAATTTATTTGTATTTTCAAATATTTAAATATGTTATCGTGAGTGCTCAAGCCCTCTCTTATTTATTAATCGAAATAATCATAACGGAAGGACACATGGACGGAATACATATTTGTCTGCTATAATCGTACTGTCCATGAATGAGTTAAACAGAATTAATTTTAGGATGTATTCTTCTTTAACGTCCCGTTAGTAAATATTTAACTGAGCTTAAGTTATAAGGAAGCATATTAACAGTAAATATAAATTTATTTTCTGGGATAACAAAAGAAATGTAGTAATTTTATTTCACGATTTCTTTCAAACACGCAGTGGTGGATCCCAATAGATGCTTTTAAAACGGAAGAAATGCAAAAGAGAAGCAAGAGATTGATTCTCTCCCGACAAGAAGATGCATTGCCGACTTCAAGCATCACCAAGACCTTAGAGCCAACACCGCAAACTCCACTGCTCAGTAAAAAGAAAGGTAAGAAAAAAACTACAATTTTTATATATCATTTTGTGTATGTGTGTGAGAAAAAATCCCGATTTCTTATAAGATTAGAATAAACTGATTGATTTTTAATAACGTTACACTTAGAAACAATACGAGTGCTATTGGTGATTTATCTTGTAATTTTGAACTTCGGTCAATTGACATTAAGGGTGTAACATCATACTACTCCTGTTCACCTCTTGTGCCATAGCTAAACTTAAAGTACTAACGCTAAAGGCAATAAAGCGTTCAATAAAATGTCACACAAGTTTCAACACCAGGTTTATTGACAAATTGCTAGTATAACGACAAATATAACAGGCTCTCCCCAGATAACATCCTAAATATATTAACTTGATCTACCAATAACAAAAAAACAGACTCTTACCACTAATGTCAAGTTGAGGCTGTATTGACTTCTAACTTTCATTAAGCAGCGGATAACTTGTAATAATTCTCGGTCCCGACTTCGACTCTAGAACAATTATCAAACGCTAGAACCACTCCATCTCTTTCGAGTGTCTCAAGTTTAATTTATATAATTCCTATCTCTCTCGTTTCACTTTATTTCTACTTGTTTGTAATTTGAATATTCACGTTTCATTTTTGGTCCGGCAAAGGTTGTTTAGCAAAAACCACCAATCTTAATTAAAAGTCCCCAAGGTTAGTGAAGAGAAAACCGCGAGTAGCCCAACGTCACAAGGGGCATTAAAAGTATTATTATTGCAATACTTCTTACACAGTGCCTCAACTAAGATAATATCTTTCGAAGTTTATTTCTATTGTAAGCTTGTGGCCCCCCCCCCCAAGATTTGATCCATCGTAACTCAATTAAGATTCACTTGAGGAAGAATCAATGAAAAAAAAATCAAACTGACATTTATTCGTTGCTTAGAATGGTCCAGAAATAAAATACTAAAACGAAAGAGGAGTAGAAACTTTCACGCTGTCCTCAACTGAAGAGTATCAAAATGATCTACTTATCTGACAAACTTTAAAAGCTGGTTTGAATCAGGAATGAATCTAATTTTATCCTCAGCAATACGACAACCGTATAATATTTTGACACTTAAAAGTTGTGTCCCAAATTGCTCTCTCTCTCTCCTAATCTTCAAACTCTTCATTGCTTATAAACATTTTCAATGTTGTATGATCACTCTTCTTCGCGATACTTCAATATATCAATGCTCATTTACATAAGTCACGGTTCATACACAAGCAGAGGATCTCAAATCACATAACGTCAAATAGGGTCTCAAATGGTTAATTGTTAAAATAAGTGTGAGAAACTCTTAACAAGCTGTCATCTCTCGAATCGACTTTATAGAGAGAAATCTTGAAGGGAAACTAGAGTATTTACTTCTTTTCAGTTCTTACCTGTTTGCAGGAACTACCGAAAATGAATGTGGATCCTCTGCAAGAAATAGAATAAAATCATAAAAATTGAATTATTAAAACAATAACAAACTTTACCCACTCTCCAGAAATTAGCTAAATTTTGTTTCCAATCTTGTCTGAGAACAAGTAACTTAATGGATATCTTGATATCTTTGTGGGAATCTATAAAATAGTTAAATTTTATAATCAAGAATTTTATAAGAATATCTAGTTAATTTTGGCCATCTTTCTGAATCACAGAAAATTTTAAATTTTACATTTAGATGTGGCTTTTAAATATTACCTCTTTCCCCTATGCAAATAATTTAAATATCTTATTGAATTTCTTCTGCTTTAATAATGATGTAATTTTTTTGTCTTTGTACCTTTTCTGTGTCACATACCACTAGCAAAAAAGATAAGAAATTTGATAAGAATTTTATTTAGTAATGTGATGATTACTGCGTTCTGACGTGATTCGACCTACTCTAGTTTAAATTGATTTGTCAAGATTATATTGACAGGGTTTTATACCGATTTGGAATAAGCTAAAAATACTAAAATTGTTTGTCGAACATGTTGTAGAGAATCATGATAATGTTAAAAAAGATAAAAGTAAGAGGAAAGGAATCAAATAGATTATGCTTCAATGTGACTTGTGAGACAATTTAACTACACTCTGCATTCATACAACGCTACATAATATTTACCTCAATTAGAGGATGTCTGTACGAAACATGTGTTTCTACGAATTATCAAATTGCCAAGTTATTTAAGTTGAGACTTTTATAAACTCAGAAGTGAAAAAAAAAACCGGTTGAAAATATTTTATATAAAAAAATATATATATTATCGCTATATGTTTGTTAAATACAGAATGTGTGTCTTGTGTGGAAGTATATGGTTATTTTTAAGAAAAGTTAATGATATGAATTTAATTAAAATCTTTATTTTTTGAACGTTTTAAACGTAATTTATTTGATTTGAATCTCTAAGTGTGAAGAAAATCATTTTAATATTCAAGGAAATGGAAAGTAATAAAAGTATAATGTGTAGTTTTCTTTCAATGAAATTCAATGCGAGTGATGAACAACAATATAAGGTTATTCAAAATGAATCATCCAATTTCAGAACTTCGTAATTCCAAACATAAAATACACAGAATGATAAGTAATGCATAAATGTAAAAGGAAATCGTGGTAGTCTTATTTTTGCGAACAATAAGAGGCCTACGTGAAACTATTTCACGAAAGCTTTTTGGAAGCTTTCACGGATCTATCTCACAGTTGTATCGATCTCAGTGCACCAGATTATTTGATGTTACACCTCTGACCACCTAAATCACATGCGATTTCTTCATTCAGGGGTTTGTGAAAGATAAATAATATATACGACCATTACCCACAAATTTATTTGATCTTAAACAACTGGGGTTTCAGTTGCTGTACAATCCATTATCACTAACACAGTACAACATGTTTGGCAGGAATTTACATATCGATTTGGCATTATATGTGTAGCTAAAGAAAATTATAACGAACTCTGTTAAAAAAACATTTCCATATTTTCCCTTTGCATTCATGTATTACTTTTCATTCTGTGTTGTTTATTTATGAAAATATAGCATTTTGAAATCGGATGATTCCTTTTGAATAACACTTTACTATCATACTCTAATTCCATTTTAATACGCTTATTTTTTTCTACTACTTTTTTCTTAAATTTAAGAAAGGATATATAATCGACATTACAGGAATATGTATTTTTGGAAACTGTTCCTTAAAATACCATAAATGCATTGCCCAAATAAGAGTATAACAATTATATGGCTTAAATAATCATAAATAAATTATTGAATTAAATGTATAATTAACAAATATAGGGGGGGGGCATTTTCAACAGGGAAAGGGAAATTTAAATTTACCGTAAAGTAGAAGAAAAACGTTTAATAGAAGGGGAGTGTGTTAAGATATTAAAGTAAATGAAATATTCATATACATTATGATTCTCAGTTTTGACACAAACTCCAACTTTTGTTTCACACACAGAAAGTTATTCATATTGTTAAATATTCCTATTTTTTGTATTACATGATTTTCCACAGAATTTTATTGCAATGCCTATTAATATAATTGATAACTCATTGTGAAGAAACATACATTTAAATGTAACTGAATGCACTTTATTTATATTTGATTTTAAAAAAGTGCACAAAGATTTTTACATAAGCTCATATTTGAAAAAAAACCGAAGTTGCAATCTAGATAAAATAAGAACACCATTTATCTTAATTAATCACATTCATGTATTTTAATGGGAATTTATGATGACTAAATAGTCATTTATTATAGTCAATCATTATTATCATCCCAAACATTTGTTTCACCCCTTCTGTCATTAAATTAATATTTTTGTACTTTTTACCTTCTCTTTTCAGGTAACCGCAACACGAAAAAGAAAGCGACCCTAAACGGCAAAGATGAATCCAACAAATCTCATAAAATGTTTTCGGGAGCAAACAAAAAATTAAAGAAGCAAAGCAAAATAAAGAAGATGAATCCGGTATTTATAAAAAAAATTTTTTTTAAATAAACTGGTGTGAATGTTACATCTAAAAATTTTGAAGGCATCACATTTTTTTCAGACTCTCCAGCAACTTTCCATTTATCTATATGTACAATATTTCTGATTCAGCATTGGCATCCTGAAGTTTTTAAACTCTTGGTTATTAAATATTTTCAGGCTGCTTATTTCTGCACAACTCAAAGTCCCCTTAATACATCCAATACACCTCATAATTTTGAACCACAGTTAGATGACGAAATTGTTGTCTAAGTTGGCACCCCACCCCAAAGTTAGGATTTTTAACTTCGACAGATTGCATCAGCCCTTCCTACACATCGCTCTTAGCTTCGAATTATAAAATACGATTAAGGTTCTCATCGGTTTAGAGTCATTGCCTAGAGCAACCTCCAAACCTTTAGCTCCCATCTGGGTAGTATGAGAAAATTACTGCAATACCAGTCAAAATCAGTAAATAATCGGTTGATAATAATAGAAAAGTTGTAGCGAGACATATTTGGGATTTTCCCTGAAAAAATATTCCACTTTTGCTTAAAAAGAAAGGGTCGAAAATTGTTGATTTACTGGATTTTATTTTTTATATTTTTTTCCACAGATTAGAAATTTAAAATGTATATATATATATATATATATATATATATATATCTGTGTGTATGTGTAATTTTTTTCGAAACATTTTAATATTTTTATACAATAGATGTACATTAATAACCATATTTTGATTGCAAAGAATACGTCAGATATATGTATTTAGATTTTGCTCATAATGTAGCATTTTTGAATAGTGGTAGTTAAGAAAATTTTTATTTTTTTCAACACTGTGTTTTTTTACAAATTAACTTGGTCTTTTATATTACCCTGAATGAAAAAAGAAACAGTGAAGATATTATCGAAAGATTAAGCTTACGGTGATATGAAACCATTATATCTAATACCCCTCCCCTTTCTTCCCTTAGAAATTTTATACTTTGTGTTTTTTCATACAGTTTTATTTCACTGCGACTGTGAATGAATCAGTCGCGAAATGATTTTAAAATGACATGAGGTAGATTAACGTAAAATAGAGCGGGGATAGTCAGATTTTGAAAGAAGAATTTAATTTTTAATTTTAATTAGCCACCCAAGAGACTATTCTTTTAGGTGGGGAGTTTTGGAGTTCCAGATCACTTTTCAATTTTTTATCGTTTGCATCAATTTTAATTACATTTAGCTTAAATATATTCAATTTAAAAACTTATCTTTTGACTTAATTTTAATTACATGTAGCTGATATAATATTCAATTTAATAATTTATCATTTGCTTTAATTTTAATATCAGAAAAATTTTACTATTTTCCATTTCTCGATAGTTCGTCGCTTACTTTAATTCTTATATTTAATTGGATAATTTAATGATAATTATGAAAAAAAGCGCACATTGGGTGGCTAAATCTGTTCTTTACAAAACTTTGTACGGAACTTTTTTTTTAATTGTGTTGGTTTGTTTTATGAACACTTAATTTGTGTCGAAATCGTTGAGATTAATATATTGTTTGCATTTGTATTGATATAATAATTTTAATTTATTTATTTTACATATAGAGAGCTAATTTTCCTCATAAGAACGAATTTTACTGCAGATTTCAGAAATACTTCAGCAACATACAGACGGAATAGGAACTGAATCTGAATGTCCGAAATGGTGCAGTTATAAACTGTTATATTCAGATGTAATCGTATAAGTTTCTTTTTATTGGATGCAGTTTTATTGTTTTAAACATGTAATTATACAATTTAAGAAATCTTATAAAGTAAGACAGTAAATCTTGAAAACATTTAGATTTATCCCCAGATCAGTTGCTAATAATTTTTAATTGCATCGGGAACTACGGGAATTAGACATTTTAATTTGAAAGGATTGCAAAAAAAAAAAAATTTTTTTTTCTCTATTTCCACATCTATAAACTAGAACTCAAAAATCAATTGCAGAAACATTTCTTTTTTTCAGCTAAGGGAAATCTGAATTTTCCCTATACTTCCTACAAATAATCTTCTCAATTCTCTTGATATATCAGGGAAGTTTATTTGAAGGCTGTATATAACTTTTACATTTTCTAAATCTTTGTACATTTTCAATAAATCGCTTTTTAGTGCTAATCACTATAAATATTTTAGTCAAAGGAATGGAATCACTAAATATTAAAGAAGGAAATATCGTATTATGATACAGTATTATCTGTATATACAATGATTACATGAAATGATACAGATAATATATGAAAGCACAAATGAATTAAATTAATTTTTTTTTCAAAAATTGCGATTCAGAATGTTTTTTACACATGATTCAATCGATCGCAGTTTCTAAATTTTGAGTCAACCCCTTAAGCATTTACGATAGTAGTATCTTTTTCGTCAAATATTGCATTGTAACGCTTCATTAAACTTGATAATTCGTTCAGAAAGAAATAGGGTTTTTTTTTTCCTTCTTCTTTTTCGAGGCACACGTAGATGGAATTCCATGGTGCTAGAGTAAGAAGAATCAATATGATAGACATAGAATCGAAATCCTATTTTATCTAAGTTTATAAAAATCTGAATTTAATAATTTAACAGACTATATTATATCTCTCTGATCAGTACTTTCAAATACATTAAAGCTCTACTGATATTTTAAATGAAATGAAACGCAGCTAAATTGTATTATGAGTATGTTTTTTAAATTGTTTATACAAAATTTTAATGCCCTCTGAAATACAGGAAAATGGAATTTCTTGGAACTAAAATTGAATTTTCTTGGTAACTAAGTATACAGCAGGATCCCCGACTTTGACTATCTTCATGCATGCGTGTTTTTACAGTGTTTTGATCATATATGAATACACATATTCTCTAGATACATACAAAAAGTATGAACCGTTTTTATTTATTTGACCAGTAGGTCTTGTTATTTATGTAAATCTCCTCTGTCAGTTGATCAGTTTATTCCAGTCCTTTTTTTAGTGATTAACTTATTATGGTATATTATTTAATGAAAAAATAACATAGAAGGAAACTGTTCACGATATTGATTTTTGAAGTTTTTAAAGTAGAACATTTTAAAAATCAAGCTCTCAATCTTTTATTTATTTGAAAAAATCGACGAAAATTAAAAATTGTGATACTGTGGATCTTAAGCCTAAATTTTGAAACCAATTTTTTTTTTTTTTTCATTTATTTATGTCAGCCAACTTTATAAATTGATCAGTTTGTCCCAGTTCCTTGAGTGGTCAAGGAACTGGGACAAATTGATCAAATTATTTTATATTATGAAAGAATAACAGAGAGAAAAAAAAAAAAGGTGCATTTTATCGACTTTTGAATTTAAATATATAATTAGATAAATTCAACATAAATCTTTTATTTATTTATTAAAATAAACAACAGTCAAAATTAAGATATTAAAAATCTTAAGCCTAAATTAAAAAAATTTTTTTTATTTTTTTTATTATTATTATTTTCTCATTTCTTAATTATCTCATTAACATTTGACTCGATTAAATAAACCAAAACAGTTTTTTTTAAATATCGTAAAACCTCTGAATTAGAACAAAGGTTTTCATTCAATGTCTAATTACCTTAACAGAAAAAAAATTCATTCTATTTTGGCTCAGTAAGAAGAGGTGTACAATGAGTTATTTTAATTCATTGTTCGGTTAATCTAATAGCTCATAATTTCAGCAAAATTTATAAAAGAATTTAAAATCCAATTTTCCCGCTGAATTTGAAGAGGCAAATTTCGATTCACAAGTTGAGAAAGAAATAACATACAAAGAAATCTGTTTAGAACTAGTACGTTAATTTTTGGAAAAAAACGGATTCTATTTTATTAATTTTTATCGCTAAAAGAATCAGGATAATTAGGTAATGAATGCATCTTATAATAAGCCCCCCCTCCCTCTCTTTCTCTAAATATCAAACTAAAAGTTCAGAATTTTACACCTGAAGAAATTTTAAATTTTTACAGAGTTTAAAATTTAAAAAAAAATACTTTAAATTATGCAAATACAATATATAAGAATTTTTTTTAAAATTTCTTATTTATCGTATTTACAGAATTTCTCGTTAGACTGAAAATAAACATTTCAATAGAAAATAATTAATCCTCTTTTAGCATAATTCGCCCGTTTCTTTAAGTCACATGATAACATCAATAAAGTAATGCTAATGCAAAAAAGTTCATTGATTGATTGTTTATTAACGTCGTACTGCGAAACAACACGAGGTCTATTGGCGACGGACCTCGTAATTCTGAGCCTCAGTCAAGTGGCGACGAAGATACCTGAGCTAGCATCTTCCTTTTCAAACTTTCACACCACGTCAATGGGATGACTTAGGGCCTCTAAAGAGCAAAAAAAGGTTCAAGTGCATATTAGTTAAATATAATGAATCTACTTAAAGTGTAGCAAAAGTAAATTAAAGTAATGCGTGTCTAATGCCTATATAGTAACACACGTCCTTTTCTAAAAAATATCATTTTTGAGAAAAAATTTTCTCTTATTATAAAATTTTGAATTGACTCATTGCAAACATATTAAAATTAAAATGTGTGAGGTTAACTGAAACAAATCTTAATTTTATTCTCATGACTTATTTTTCGTCTAATTGTAACCGAAAAGCTTAATTGTATTTCAATTTTTTAAAATAATTTCCCCTTGGTTCTTATAATAATACTCTAAGGGAATATAAGCTAAATTTTTTTGTTATTCAAAACAACCTAATTAAAAATAGCTAGTAGAGTCTTGATGAACCTTGTTAACCCTAACCTTTAGTCTTGAAGTTATAATAAAAAAAAAATTAATATATGAATGAGATCAAAGAGAATCATTTTCTTTAAGTTAATCTACCTTTTCCGTAAATTTATAGTGTTACCTGACTTGTCTGTCATCTTAAAAATTAGTCAAATCACAAATCTAAAATTCAACTTAATTCCAAGCACAGACAAAGTAATTAAAATCATTACTTAAAAACTGTTCAGGAAAGCGGTCAATTACTTATCAAAATCTTATTTATTATTTCTCTAACAAAGAGAATACTTTCTACTATTTCACTGTTCCCCACCACGGTTACTAATAACTTCTGTCATATATCAAAGATTACTCTTGCCGAAAAAATATTGCGATGTGAATAAATCCACAATGGAGCAATTTCGATCAGACAGCATCGTGTCCTAGTCTTTATATATGACATAGACACTCAAGTTACTTTCAAGGCCTTCACACTAGCAATCTTCCTATTACTGTAACCTTTCCATACCTCTCAAATTCAATTCTCTGTCGCTTTTATACAACTTGATTATATCCATTCACTACACTTCTTAAGTTCACCTAATTTGCGTAACTATGTTTCATTTGGTTGGAAAGGATCTAGAAACTAAAATATAATATCAGAAAGGCCCCCAGGTGTTAGTTTAGGGAAGTTACGCGAATAGCCATGTTACAATTTTTTTAAAAAATGCGTTATAAAATAAAGCATTTAATGTTTTGGAAGGTAATTTAGAAATGGATCGTCTTAAATAAATGGAAAGGTATCTTAAATACTGTGTGACATCGGGATTTTTTCTCTCTTTTTTTTTTTTTTTCACAATTCCATTAGGTTTTATGTTATCGGAAGCAGGAAATCGAAAACGTGTTTGACAGCTCGGCGGATGTTTTTGTACCAAAACCGTTTCACCTCACGAACAAAGATTTATTTCGAGGTATGCACTGAATTGTTGTTTACTCCTCAAAGCTCTAAGAATTGAAAATATGAAGTTAAAAAAAACGTTCCGATTTTTCCACAAAGGAAAAAGGAAAAAAAATAAGTAATGTCTTAATCTTTGGCACCACAAATCGTTCCAGAATGTTTCGAAGCTTTTGAGGTGAGCAAAACTTTTTAAACAATTACTGCGATTCAACGCTACGTTGAACTTCTCATTAAGGTTAGGAGGAATTCCCGAGGAACAGAGCACGATTCCTCTGAAAGCTAATGAGGAATTGACACTGAAGTGTGACGGTGAAGACTAAAAATAGATAGCTATTCATTCAGTTTCAGTTGGTCAGAGTTTCAAGAGCAAGTGGATGCTTGGAAATACAGAATCGTGACCTTTTTGCAGTGAGCGTGCACGAACAAAAGAATGCCTCCTCTTATTTTACTGTTTTTGAAATGAATGGACGCGTAACTGCAACCATTGATGAAGAATGGATTGAAAGTCAAGAAGGAAACAGGATCAAGTTTTGATGCGTCATAGAACATTAGAATGATAACATTATTTTCATTAATGTTAATCGGCATTCGCGCTTTTGTTCGAAAAAGAAATATTATAAAAGATAATTCTTATACTTAAAGAAACACAGAAACCTGAGAGCAAATTTGTTTTTAATTAGATGTTTAAAATAAAAAAGTTTCTATTCACCATACTTCAACAGATATAAAATACACATTTCGGGGAAAAATTCCATTTTCAAACAAGCGATTTCTTAAAATTTTAATATGTTTCAGAATATAGGAACATTTTGAAATTCCCAGTGCTTTTACAAATTTCAACACTTTAAATAATTTTTCTCTTAATTTATTAGAAGTGTTCCTAACAATTATGTGCATAGGTTTAGATAAAATAGTGTTTTTTATAGTTTTACAATTTTTTTAACAGACATTACGAAAAACATCGAAAAACAACCAAATATAAATTTGCGATTTCTTTTTTAAAAAATATTTTTTATCTCTAAATCCTTATCTCAATTACAAAATTATCAAGCACATTATGTAAAACTACAAAAATAATTTCCAAATTTTATACTGATTACAAAAAAAAAGCCTTAGCATTTTAAATACATATCCACTATGAAAAATAAGAAGCTGAGGTAATGCATTTCAAAATTTTGAAGGTCAATGAGATGACTTAGCAGACTGTTGAAGAAAATTTAGATAAAATGCTAAATAATATATATATATATATATATATATATATATATATATATATATATATATATAACTATTGAATTTTGTACGTATATTTTTAAGCTATACAATTTAAATAGGATAATAATGTAATAACTTAAAAAACTAAATTTAAATTATTAAAATTTGTGACACACAAGTTTTAAAATGATAAACAGACATTATATTTTTGGTTAAGTGAAAGTGTAAGGGTATGTCCGTTACAGTGCTGTAAGTGACAAAATACAAAACCTTGAAGTTATACCTTTTTATGATATTGATCAAGAGATATATCGCAAATGTGAATGATTTTTCAGTTTTATTAGAAGAAATATAAAATGACATTCATAGGTATCTTAATATCAAAATATGATTTTTAAAATTTGTGTTTGATAAATAAAGAAAAAAATACATAGATCATTATGTGTGAATAGCAAACTTGTAACATGGGGCTATTCGCAATTTTCTCTTCATTAACCTCAGGGACTTTTTCATAATTTTAATTGCAAGAAATTACAATCCTTCCCAACCAAAATGAAATGTTATTAGGTAAATTAGACGAAGAGAATACGTTTAGTGAGTGTCAAATTAGACATAATGATATGTAAGTGAAATAGAACTGAAAGGAAAGAGAAGGGAGATAGAGGATAACGACACGTTGATACATATTTGTAATATGGATTGAAGCATCATAATTAATATTTTGGAATGAAGGGAATCTAAGTTAAATTATTAAGATAAGAATCGGCTGTTAGCGAAAAGTGTTTGAATCAGTATGAGTAGTTTGGTAAGCTTAAATTTTATTATTAGGACATAATCTAAGATTGACGAATTAAGAGGGACGAGACGGAGAGAGCTATCTAACCTATTCTTCAGAAGTTAATAAAGTATTTTGTCTTGCTTTAACGTATCTTCAATTGGAGTCTAGTACTTATTGACTATTTAATTACACTGAAACAAGATGGTAGAATTAAATAATGGCGGGGAAATGTCACAAACTTTAAAATTTTTCGAAACAATCAGAAAAAAAAAAATCACAGAAGATGAATGCAGAAATAGTCAATACATACAACTATAAAAAAAGGGCAAATTGTTCAAAAAAAATTTCCAGGAAAAGGAATAGTTGAACAAATTGTTTATCCATAAATATACATTCCACACACAAATACACACATCCAGAGAATAATAGAAGTAAAAAAAAAACTTTAAAAACTGAAATGACAGTACGTGTAAAAAGAGCTTCATAAAAAACACACACACACATTTCACGTTTCGCTTGTTAGTAAATGATATTCCTTTAAGGATAGAATTCTGTCACCTTTAATGACGAGGAAAATATTTAATTTAAATAAGCTGGACAACTTTTTGTAAAATTTTTCCCCGGGAAAAAAAAGATAGGATATTTTTCTGATTCGCTGTTATAACTCTAGAGATTTTTAATACCAGTTTATAACCCGTTTCTAGAACTCTTTTCTCTGTAATATGAATATTTTGTGATATAAATGTTCCTAATGTGTGTGTGTGAGCTCATCCGATTTTGAATAACTCATACATTTCGCTGCAGTTACTTTGGTACCTGAAAAATATTCGAATGCTCTTCACAGTGAAAAAATTTAGTAATATGCTGAAAATTTATACTTTTCAATTTCCCATCAGCCGTGTTTATATAAATGAAGCCTATTAATCGTTATTTAGCTGCATAACAATTTTTCTAGATATTTTTACACATAAAAAAACTGAAATCAATTATGCCAGTATATTATTACCACAGTTTACCGAGGTGGCTATTATATAACATTTTATTTTGTTGCCATACATATTTAATTCTTATGACCTTCAATATACACCTCTCCCTACAACGCTCCATGCGAATCTACCATTGTTCGAATCAGTGTTGGAAGTGTCGTTTGTTAGTTCCTTCAGGACACGTGCCGCTTTCGCTGTAGCAGCTTCAACTGACTCGAATCTTGCTCCATTTAATACAGATTTTATCTTAGAAAACAGATAGAAGTCGCATGGCTCAATATAATATTCATGGCTCAGAGAATAATTTGGATGGACTAACACTGGAATGCCGTTCTTGGCTAGAAACCACTTGACATACAATGCGGAAAGAGCCGGCGCATTGCCTTGGTGGAAAAATTTGCCGTACGGATTCTTTGTCAATTCCTACAGTCTCAGCAATCGCATGAATACCAAACCGACGGTCAAATTGAACCAGATTTTTTTTACTGTCATCCGCTTTTTACGTGGAAGGTCTGTGACATCAGACTATTCCTGTTCGTCTCTTGTGCCATAGCTAAACTTAAAGTACTAACGCTAAAAGTCAATAAAGCGTTCAATAAAACGTCACACAGGTTTATTGACAGATTGCTAGTATAACGACAAATATAACAGGCTCTCCCCAGATAACATCCTAAATATATTAACTTGATCTACCAATAACAAACAAACAGACTCTTACCACTAATGTCAAGTTGAGGCTGTATTGACTTCTAACTTTCATTAAGCAGCGGATAACTTGTAATAATTTTCGGCCCCGACTTCGACTCTGGAACAATTGCCAAACGCTAGAACCACTCAACCTGTATCGTGACTCTCAAGCTGATTTTATATATTTCCTATCTCCCTCGCTTCACTTTATTTCTACCTGCTTGTGATTTAAATATTCACGTTTCATTTTTGGTTGGGTAAAGGTTGTTTAGATAAAGCAATCAATCTTAATTAAAAGTCCCCAAGGTTAGTGAAGAGAAAACCGCGAATAGCCTACGTCACAGGGCTACCCGGGCGTGAATCATCTTCATCCTATTCACGGCCATCTTGAAAACGCTTAAGCCACTCAAAAATACGTGCACTCTATAAGCATTCATTGCCATACACTCCTTTCAATATAAGTTTCAGTAGCAGTTTTTCCAAGTCTAATGTGAAGTTTCACAACAATTCGTTGCTCACTCATCATTTTTCCGGCGAAACAAAACAAAACAAAACAAAAACCCTCTAATGTGAGTGAATGTTACGGATATATGTATTTGTTTACAGAAGCGAGAGGCACTGCATTCGAAAGAGAAGGCTTCACGCTAAACATTGTCGGTCGCTGGCGTTTGATGCATGCGTAATTCTGTAGAAGTATCAGTCTCGTTATTTAATAACCAAACCTCGCAATTGTAACTATGTTAATAATCATAACTATTCGTACGTATTTATGATTTATAGCTCGTACTTCAGTTAGATTCAATGATTCCACGGTCTCCTAGACTTCTCATATTTGTCTCGCTTTGTGAACTGAAACCCTCAATGTCTTACAGTCGGTCCATTTGCTACGAGTAGCTTCTAAATTTAAAAATTTCGCACGGCAAACATTAGACGGGTATCATAAAAATAGTCGCTATTCTTTCCTTAGTCTATTGAATAAAAAATTTAAAAAAAAAAGATAAATTTCCAGCTTAAAACTGTAGACTTTAATATATCTCGAGATCGTTTTTTCGACAAGTAAAATCATACATCCCACCTTGAATCTGGGATTTGAAGAATTTATAGGCATATTTAATAAATCCGTGGTTCACTGAACGAAAAAAATAAAATTTATTTTTTCTGTAACACATATTTTTCATATTTACTAACAACACATATACTCAGTTAAATAATTCGGTATGTAATAGTGGCCTTGGTAGCTGAGTGGTTATGGTCAAGAGCTCACACCCGGCGATATTTTGGTCGAGGCATATGGCTATAGATCCGGCGTGTAGTGGTACATGCACGTAAAAACTGTTTTTGCGTAATGTTAAGGAATATACCAGTATGGGAACACTTTTTCCTAATAAAAAAAGCTCTCAAACATTAATTTTATGTTCTGACTTCGCTATTCTTTTACAGAATAATATATTTTACGATACTACTCATTTCAATCCCATTCAATCCCATTTTTTTATGTACACTATGTTCCATGTTTCGTTTCCTGTACTGTAATACTAAATTGCTTGTAAACTATACATATTCACATGAAAAGGGCATATTATTGGTCAATTTATAAATTTTAAGAATACTATATCATAAACGGATGTATGCGTTACATTTTTCCAAACTTCTGGAAATGTGTTCGAAATTTCGAACACTATGCGAAGGCAGCCTAAAATCTATAAAGGCTCCTTATCCTCTCGTTGGCTCGACATGAAATTAGGAGAGGATGTACCATTTCAGACACACCCTCTCCTAACTATATAAATGTGTGGCAATATATTGTGTGTTGTGTGTGTGCTGATATTGTGTATTATTCGTAGTGTGTGTGTGTGTGTGTGTGTGTGTGTGTGTGTGTATATGTTATTGTGTGTGTGTGGCGTGTGTGTGTGTGTGTGTGTGCGAGAGTTTAGATAGGTCCGTCACCAATCATACTCAGTATTTGTTCAAGAAGTTCGTAATAAAATTCAATCTGATGCGTTACAGAATAATGCTCATAATCCAAATATTTAATATTAATTGTTTAATAAAACGGAGGCATCAAATAAAAAGTATAAAATTCTACTTTCATTCCAAATATTAATATGTTTGGTGACTACTATTTCAATAATTCCTCAACTGATTAACACTTGCAAAAGTGTCATTTTTAGCATTTCTCTTCTACTTATAAAATCGGAATTTATTTTGCATATTTTTTTCTGTATTATTCCATAATTAGTGTAATACTATCAATCTCTTCCCTTAGAAACGACTACTTACTTTAAATAGGAAAGAATTTTTAAGTGAGAATTTCTATAAAATATTTTTTGTAGGTGTATGAAATCTTTCTACGTGATAAAGAAAAATGTATATTATTTTTCAAAACAGCATAGCAAATTTTATCAAAATTAAATAGTTTTATGAAAAATCTAGATAACAATTCGATTTCATAAGGTTATGTTATCAACTGAGAAAAAAATTACCTGAATTTAAACTTTATAAATGTTTATAGTCAAATAACTTAAATTTGAAAGATATTTAAAATGCGTATTTTAAATTATACGGAAAAAAGTATGTAGATCATTTTCAACTTATGAAATAGTTTTAGTCCATATGACAAAAGCATCCATTTCATATAAACATTTGTTTTTTGTTAGTTAAGTTAAATAGTTTTCGAATGAACATTCATTTGTCTTGAGTTAAATCCGCCGTGTAGTGGAGATGATGCAAGTTAAATGTGCACGAGGTCCTAAGTCTTCACTTTGATGTGGTGTGGAAGTTCGGAGAGGAAGGTACCAACTCAGGATCAAAGTTTTAAGGTCCGTCGTCTATAGTCCTCGTGTTGTTTCTCATTACGACGTCAATAAAACAATCCGTAAGAAAAATCAAGTCGTTAGTTAAGTGGTTTCGAATAAACATTCCTTTACCGCAAAGATTTCACGAATAATTTTTTTAATAAAAATCGGAATCATCCGGCTATTAATTATTAAGAATATATAAGTATTAAAGGTACAAAACAAATAGAATTAATCTAATTTAATGGAGGAAAGTGTTTGCATTACTTGGGACTGGAAAGCTGTGTAACATCTCCAGTGTTGATTCCTTGAATAATATTTTGTTTTGTTTTGCTTTTGTTTATCAACTTTTTTTCAAGTAAATTTAATCATAAATAAGTGATTCAAGAGGGGAAACTAAAAGTTTTGCTTTTCTGAACAGCAAGCACAGAAACACTTTTGAAAAATGTTAAAGCATATTTTGTGTTTCTAATAACTAATACTCAATGGACTGAAAATGAATGATATATCCAATAATAATGAAAATAAATAAAAATGATTAAAAAAGTGTACTGATTTTTGGAATTTCTAATTTTGGGTTGAGGTCTGATATCAAGCGCCATTTGAATTTACGAAGGGTATTATAAAATTTTAATTATTACTCTAAAAGGTCCGAGATACCTGGAAAAAATTTATCCTGCAAATTAATTAATCTTTATGTACGTACTATTGTAAATAAGGGCTATTAATGCTGATTTATTTGATTTTGGGAAGCCGTAGATTGAAGTAACTTGCAGTATGGAAAAGAATAGAGTTCAATCTGCTTAGTGGCCGCGGTAGCCTATGCTTATGGCAGCGGACTCGCGGCTGGCAGTTTTCGTTGAGTCGTGGGTTCGTGCCTTGATGCCACTAAAGATTCGCCGTGTAGTCGGGGCTGATGCACGCTAAGCCTAACGGGGTCCAAAGTCCTCCCATTGACGTGGTGGGGAAGTTAGGAGAAGGGGGTTCCAGCTCAGGTGTCGTCCTCGTCACTTGACCGAGGTTCGAAATTACGAGGTCCGTCGCCAATAGCCCTCGTATTGCTTCCATTGTGACGTTAATAAAACCAAATCTATCTGCTTTGTTCTGCAATGACGGCTTTCGAAAGGTGAAGAAACACTGAGAAAAATGTGTAACTCTATGTAAATAAGTTTCAAGAATAATTGATAAAAATTAAGTTTATATCTTGATCATTTTTTGCAATAATTAAAACATTACAGAACCCCGAGATAACAATTAAAATCTTACGTTACTGCGGGTTATTTCAATCTACGACATTTGAAACCGAACAAAACATCATTAATAGTTGTAATTTACAACATAATTACATAAGGAAAAGTAATAAGCAGATTAAATTTTATACAGATATATATTTCGGTTTTTCTTAGCAATAACTAAAATTTTACATTACCTCCTCATACACGGCTCATTATTTAACCTATTTTTGTTCAGTTAAAATAGTAATGTACATAGATGAGCACTTAGGTATTGAATTTTCGTTTCTGTTTTTCTGAAAATAAGTACTTTGAGTTTGACTGATAGTAAATAGCTCGTTTGCAATTAAAGTTTTGGAATCGAATACGAAAATTTTTATTTGCTTTAAAGCTCATTAATGCATTTTCCACTCCTGAAATTAAATAGCGAAACAGAGAAATAACTTTCTTAGAAAAAATTAAAATTTACCAGAAATGCATAAAATATAAATTCGTTAATTTTCCCCCACCAAATTTAGAGTTTTAAAACACAATCTTAAAGGAAAACAAATAAAAGGTTAAGCGCTTTTCCCTTCTCTTACCTTATTTTTTTGTATTCAACCGCCTAATAATTACAGTGGTCGATTCAAAAAATATCAAGGATGTATCTAAGTGTAGTCGGAATGTTAACAATTAAACACTAGGACCATTCATCATCGTCTTAAGAGGTCTCTTCATTTATGCCTTGAACTCTTTTTGAATGCTACTAGGCAATGCATGCAAAGACACACGGAAACGTTAATGATGTTTTTTTCTTTCTTCCCTTCTCTCTTTTTGTTACTATCGTAAGCACTTCGGTTAGATTATGTGACCATTTTCTCGCGAAAAAAATTATTCTATGTTAGCTATTAACTGGTTTCGCCAGGAAGTCGGGTAAAAAATATTTACGGTTGATTAAGTTTTGGGCCAGATAAACATCGAGCGCTGAGGAAAAGAAAAAAAGAAAAGAACTTAAGGTATTCATAATTCCAGCCGTCATGAAAGTTGATATATTATGTGAAAAACTTGTAAGGAATCTTTTTAAGACGGAGGTATTTTTCAATTTTATTAACTTTTAAAAATTCATTTAGAAGATTCATCAGAACAAATAATAGGTTCCTAAAGGAAGCGGTACTGTGTCTTGGGTGAAATGAGCTGCGATAATTTAGAAAGCTCAGACACATTTGGAAGGTGATGAGATGTAATTGATGGGCACTGGTGGAGGTCGGTTTCAGTTAGTTACAATAGATATTAATAAAAAAAAATTAGTTAAGTCAGATGATATTAGTTTCTTTAAAGATAAATAGCATGGTATAAAATTTTTAATCGTGTTTGAACAAAGATATAAACGTATATTCAGAGTTGCTATATGAGAACTGTTTGTTTAAAAATTATATTTTAGAGTCAAATCTATAGATATAAATATTTTCAGTAAAAGTTCAAATATTTCACGAAATTCTTTCTAGAATTAAACGTGACCAACCTTCTGAACGACTTTCTCGATAACACTGTATTCTTTACCTTTTTATTAAATTCTTCTGAGCCTCTTTTTCAAAACACGTTTTTGAAAGGAAAAGTAAAGAATATTAAAAGTTCCCTGAGGCACTTTGTGAATGATATTTTAATATTCGTACATATTTACAAAATTTTAATTGACTCATAAGTAGTTAAATTACCATTGTATAATGAGAAGGCAATTCTTGCAGCCTAAATAATAATTTAACTTGCGATTAAAAAAGAAAGAAAAGAGATATAAGGCTTAAACTCTGAAATCTAACTCTAGGTCTTACACACTATCTAATAAGTATACCTACCCGAGGCGGTGGATAGTAAACACTTCATTTTGGATGCGACGAGTAGTAAATTACCTTGGGTAACCAACGTAAGTATTAAATTTATAAAAAAAATTCCAGTTACAAAGCATTTTTTCTCATCACGAACTAAAATTTTAAATTATTGTTCCCAAATTTTCCGTTAGATAATAAGTCACTAATCATCGCTTTTTTTTTCTCTCATTCTGAAATTTATCATTCATTGAATAAAGAAATCCACTATTTCTCACAGAAAAACTAAACTTTTATTGATCATTAACAGCTTCGTTTACTGTCTCGAATTGATTCACGTTAAAATATTTTGAAACATACATTATGCCCTCAAAATTTGGAATTGATGTTCTTTTTAAATATGATTCATTTTAACTGAATTCAAAACAGGTTAAAAATAACCAAAATGTTCATACTTCTTTATGATAGCTGTTGCATACATATGTATTCTAAAACAGGATGTAAAGAATACATCTACAACGTAGAATGAAACTTGTCCTTAAACGCATTTGAAGGAGAGAGAAAAAAAATTCTAATGAATATTCTAAACCATATCTGCTGTTTGCTGAAACACTAAAATGTTTTCCAGTTGTTATTCATATTCTTTAAAAAAAATTTAATTCACTAAAATTAAATGGTTTCTTACCCTCTAAAATGAAACTTTAAGAAAAGGACACCTGTAAAATGATAGATTATATTCTAATATATCAGAAATCCCTTTGTGCAGCGCTTTGCTTCCAAAAACCTATTATACATTCTCATAAAAATATATTAAACAAAAGTTGTTAAGTCCATAATATCTATAAAGTTGTAACATAGACAAAAAAAAATAATAATAATTGAATTTTCTTTAGGTCTTGAATTACAATTTAAGTAAGTAATAACATTTCTTCAAAAAGAATTATTAAATTTCTAATTATTTAAAGCTGTAGCTCATCGTATTTGTAATATGATATATCTGAGTTAAAATAATGAAATAACTCCGTAAATTTTTGCACGTGAGACAGGAATATTACCGTTTATTTATTTATTTAGCTTTGTAATCTTGCACTTAACGAAACGAAATACTTTAATCAATTCAATCTCGATTTAATTATTTTACCAATGAAAGTACTTAAATTTTCAACCATTTTCGAACGCTATTTTTTCTACCCGAAATAACGATTTTCCTCGTGCTCACTTATAAAAAGTGGGCAGAGGGAAACGAAAAAGCGAGCAAGGGTAGACAGAAAAAAAAAAGAAAAAGAAAAACACACACGAAGGAGGAAGAAAATTTAGATCAGGCGTCTCTGTGGGAGAATTGAGGTTAGCGACCATAGGAACATCAGATGGAGCCTTCCCTTTGTAGCTTCCTAATTACTCCAATAACGATGAACTCCAACAAACTGCTGACTGAATAAATGTTTCGTCATGGGACGTCGTTATCCTTTGTGGTTTGCTGTAATGGTAGTAATTCGGCGACACTTTCTTCTATCGAGTTGTGAATGGCATATCCATGCTTCTAAATTCGCAGGAACGGAGATAGTGAATGCCCATGGGTGGTTCTTGCACAGACACTTCCATTTATCATAGAAGTAAAGATGTCCATTTGCACGTAGATAGTTGCGATATTTTTATTCTTTATTCGTCCGTTTTGAGTCTAAATGCCTCTACTCTTTCGCGTCGAAAATCATAAGAAAGATAAGGGGGAAATACTGAGGAGTCTTTTACGTAAGCGCTGTAACTGACGACATAATAAATAGTATAAATGTCTTCGCTTAAATAAGTGTGATGTTTATAACTTTTTTCTCTCTTAATACTGTTTTACACATTTAGATTCCGAACTAGAGATAAGAGAAGGTCTTTGGCTTATTCTGAGAATATAAGTAATAACCCACATGTAAATAAGAATATTTGTAAATATTTTTGGCTCTAAATTTAAAACATCTTTTTTATTCCTAAATTTAAAAATACACAGCAAAAAATATTATGAGATTTTTAACCTGACATGAAGAATTTTGAGCGCTCGTGTGTAACATTATAAATGTTCATTGAAAATAGTGCAATATTTTACCAAATTTGAAAAATAATTTTTAAGTGAAAATTCACTGGCGCAAATTTTATATGATTTAATTAGTTCTTTTTTCATATCTGATATACGCTTAATAGCTCTAAAATATACCCTGGGCCATATATTATAAATTTCTAATATTTTAATCGAGATAGAAATTTTTAAATTGGTTCAAAGTATGAAAAATATAACCATGCTTGATAATTATTGAAATAATAATTAGAATCAGTATTTTAAAAGTAATCCAATACGAACAATCCAATATACAATACTGTATTTATGTATAATTGTTAGTGTTATGTTTTTGAACACTAATTATACATTTTTGAATGAGTTAAAAAGGGGTCAATAACAGTTTGCAACTATTTTAAGCCAAGAAGACGATTCTATTTATTTATTCTTTAGCCTCCTGTTTTGATGAGAAAAAAATTCAATGTAACTTTTCTAGTTTTCAAAGGATAATCTGTTGAAGTTATATTAAAAAAACATCTCTACGTCACGTTCTTTAAAAACTGGTTATAGCTATTATGCTTGGTAGTGTATAATAATAATTATTTTTTAATTAATTCCATTATAAGTGCGGCTGTATTTTTTTTTTTTTTTCGTTATCAATATTTTGTGCTGACAAAAAATATATTCATTTGATGTAAAGTGCTATATCACAAAAAGGAAAAATGACATAAATATTAAATGTAATAAGTTTCCTGTAATAAATTTTTACGAGATGAAATATTACAGTATAATCATTTTAGAAAATGAATATAAAAAGTAAATGAAGTTGCATGTTGAGAAACAAATTTGTCTGTTATTAAAGGCAAATCTTACAATAAAACTGATTTGTACAATTATTTTAAAACCCAATCTTACGATAAAATTTTATTCTGTAAGGTGACTATCGACAAATTATAGTTCTTTTATACGATTTTGAACAAGACTGTTAAGAAAGTACATTTATTTTCAATTATGTATAAAAGGGATTATTAAATAAAATGGCAACAGAAGAAACTGTAATCTACACTTGTAAAATTCTAAGAAACATGTAATTGACAAAATAGATTTTATTATTTCTATTTGAGAGCTTCTGCTAAGTTTATTATAATTATATTGTCAAAATGTTAATTTAGTAACCTCGATATCAGAAACTAAAGTATCTTAAATGAGTAATATAAGTGAATTAAAATTTACCGAATAATTAGAGAATGACATTAATATATATTTATCCCAATTCAATAAAAAAAATCACAAAAAAACAGGAAAAATTATTAGTTTTGAGGTTTCAATAATTCGTTAACTTTAATAAAAACAAATTTAAACAAAATGATCCTAAAAAATTTTGAAAATTCGAAAAAATTTTCATGTGTATTCATATTATCTGAAGAGTTAACGAATATAAGGAAGTTATTTAAATGAGAAATGAAACTAAAAAATAAAGCGATTGAATTTTAATACATTACGTGGATTTAGGGAAGGTGCTCACATTTCGAAAATTCTTCCTTAAACACTCACCCCCCTCCAGCTTCACCAAAAAGAAAAAGTACTCTCTACTTTTATTACTCCCTATTACAATACTCTACTTTCACCGCTTAGTTGAACATAAGTTTGTAACGGTTCAACTAAAAACAAAACACTGTATTCTACGTATTTCTTTGTATTGTTCTTTGTTTCACTTAAAAATTTTTATTTATTAAAACATCATTATTTTTTTTATTTATTTATCAGACCAAACACTAAAAAAGACATAATTATTAAATAGTCTGTGCATATGAATATCTCATGTGGCTTCATGAATTTAACTACTGAATACATGATTTTTTTAAGTATTTTTTAATTGCTTTGGTTCCTTAGGTATTGCACAGAGGATTATTTGTTTGCTATACTCTTATTAAAAAGCATGTTTTTCATTTTTTCAGATTTTTCTTCGAGAAGGTCAATCTCCTAAAAGGCTTCGCCAACACATGCAGCACAAGAAAAAAGTAAAACAGTTTTTGCAGAAGAGAATCCAAGAGCAAATTCAGCAACGGAATCAAAATCCATCATTTTCATATGTTAAAAATCCCTCTCTTTGAATTTTTACGATTTTAAATGACGAATTTAACTAAGATAATGCATATTAAATTCAATCCTATCATTTTGCTCTTTAATAAATCAGTCATTGATATCAAAGAACAAATAAGAAATGTACTTTCCTCGCTACCAAGAACCACCTGTTTTCATGACACCAGTAGATATTATTAGCTTGAATAATATTTAATTTCAAAACATGTGGCAAAAAAATAATATTTTATTATCTTACAGACGAATTAGTTCGTATTAACTTCATAATTTGGTTTAATGTACCGCACTATCCTAAAATTGAAGCATACATTTATCGAGATCATACCATAAAAAGTTTACGTAAATATAGTATTTCTAAATAAGAAAGGAAATTAATTTAAGATATTAGTTTGATTTAATGGAAACGAAACGTTATAAAAACGGAGTATCTAATGCTTGCGAATAACTATTTTATCATCAATAATAATTTGTGATATATATATAACATAAGAGACAAAATAAACTTCGCACTTGATTCTAAATAAGTTTCTTTGAAAAATGTAAAATAATAATATCAGCTAATAAAATGTATTGGTGGCAATATTATATTCCCTACAACATTAATCCCCCAAAATTTGTACATCGTTTTTTCTTAGTTGAAATAAAAATGAGTAATAATGAAATATGCTTTGTAGATTTATTATTTTTGTTTCCTTTCTTGTTTTCACTTCGTCAAAGCATGAAGCCATTTCGAACGACGCATGATATAGTGCTTTAAATATCATGCTTTTAATTAACATCATTTCTAACATACAAGTATATTTTTTGTTCTTTGGTTACTGATATATTATTCTCGCTTAACATTCTTTTTATTCTAAATATATTGATTATTTTAATAGTAATAAGCATTATAATCAATGACTTCTATCATCAGTTGATGCGACAATGACTAAGAAAAATAAATATTTCTGTTCTTTTTTTTTCAACAAAGAAAGTATCTATTGAGGCTATATCGGTTATAGATATATAACTTAAAATAAAAAAAAATTGAGCCTTTTTGATACAAAAATAAATATAATCGGTTAAATTGAGCGACACTAATAGGAAAACACAAATTCTGTTTATTTAGTGAAACTTTAAAGATGATTCCTCTCTTCCTCGATGGTATATCTTCGATGTTTTTGTTTGATATTCTGTGTTTTTTCCCCCCTCCTTCTCGCGCCTATGATTATCGCGTTCTTCTTGTGCCTTCTTGGATCAGGTTATCGCTAAAATCAACAAATACTATTGAACTTCAGTAAGATTTGCCGGTGTCATTCAGTAAAAAATTACATTAGTTTGCTTGTTATTTTTTGAAAAAGGTAATTCGAAACCAAGGCAGTTATTCGTCAACCAGGCAACTCAACAGCTAAATATGAAGTGCATTTTTTATCCTCTTACATTTGAAACTAATCATTGAAATGGGGGGGAAAGGACATTTTTGATATTCTCGATTGTATCCACTTTTACTGATAAAAGAAAGAGTAATCAGATATAGACATTTTATAATTTCTAAGAATGAATTGTGATACCCCAGCTTTATTTTATTCATTTTCCATTGCAATTTACAATTAATAGAGTCACAAATCAATAGCAAATGAATAGAAAATCATACAGTGATGGTAATCAATTTACTTTTATTCCTATCAATGAATAATCAAGAATTAATCCCTAATATTCGTCCAATCCTACATCTGTGTAATATGCCCATTACGCGTTAGAATCTAACGTGTAATATAACAACTAAATAAAATAAAGAAGTTGCAACCTTTCTGGACAAATTTAATTAAAAATAACATTTTCAAGTTTATAAAATAATAAATATTCACTGTGAACCACCTCCAAAAACATGAACGATATCCATTCGATAACACGAGGGTTGTTCAATAAGTACTTAGAAATTCCAAGAGAAGGTGCTCTTAGCATCGAAAATTGTTCGTTTTTAGCAAGCATCATGACTCACAAGACCAGAGCTCTCCAAAATGGGGTAAGCAGAAAATTCTAGTGGGTATGCCCTATTTCTCTTCAAAATACTTTATGTCTTCTCAGCGCATGAAATTATAACTGAAAAACATTTTTGGGGTGAAATTTTTTTCTTTACTGACGACTTTGCATTATAGAAACCTGACAAGTCTTTTTTTTACGTCTAATGTTTAGTCACTCTAGTCATCAGTGCGCAATGCAACTGTGCATACACAACGCAATTGCATTGGTTAGAGAGGTCGTGTGTCATCGTAGAGTGAATTTCATTGCAATTGTGAGAGAGTAGTGTTTATTAAAAAAGTTTTAATTATTACTGAGTTTAGACTACTCATAAGAGGATAAATGGTAAAAACATTGTCTTCAAAGATACCTCAGGTTGAATATTCTGACGGAACATCCTCAAGCTCGCAACAAGAAAACTGTATTATCTCTTACAACGTGTAAACACCATCAAGCCCGAAAATTCGAAACTATCGAGCAGATTTCTAAAAATTTTGTTTTACAGTTAAGGTAATCAACTATGAATCTCATCCTATATGTGTAATATGTTATGAAGTGCTTTCTATTGGTTGTATGAAGCCGTCAATGCTAACAATGCTTTTAAAAATAAAAAACTCAGAACATGAACACAGATCACTGCAATTTTTTAAACAACGTTTAAAAACATGCAATACTCAAGTTAGTCACCTAAAAAAATTGTTACACTTAGTGACAAATATTTAAAGACCTCTCTTGAGGTTTCTTATTTAATAGCGAAAGTTAAAAAACCACATACAATTGGAGAAACACTTCTTCCTCCTGGAGCAATAAAAATGGTGTAAGGTGTAAAAACAGATCATCTTCCGATTACAGCTCAAGAGCAGTTAATCGACATAAGAGGAAAGATAATGCTACAAATCAAATTTAAGCAAAAAGCTCTTCATTATTGGTGGATGGGTTTGAAAATCGAGTATCCAGATTTAGTACGCACAGGGTCGAATGCAATCTTATTACTTGGATCAACGTACCTGTGGGAAGTAGCATTTTCTGCAATGACAATAATTAAAACTGAATACAGAAATAAACTAGATTCAGAACCAGATCTTCAAATTGCATTAACAGAGGGAATCAAGCCAGATTTTTCCGAAATTAGTCAACAAACTCAATCACATTGTTCCCACTAAATTACAATTTAAAATTTCTCTTGTAATTTAACAATTGCATACAGCTGTCTAAGTTTCGGTTACTCATATTCGTGATCATGACGCCTTTTGTACCTCAAAAATTCTTCGTCATAACTTTTCCGACCATTGAGACCATCTTCTACTTTTTTTGGAAAACATTCACCGGAATCAACCTAACACTTCGATTTTTGCTTGATTTCCGGTGCATAATAATGAATCCAGATCTCCCCGACGGTGACAATTCAACGCAAAATGTCGTCGACAACTCGATGCGGCACCAATCAAATGTTGATTTGGCAGCAATTGACTGTCAAATCAAAATTAATTAATAAATCAATGTCATATTTGTTTCGGTTCCGTTTAATAGATGACAGCACCCACTGGTAACAACAATTTACCTTAATCATGCCACCTGTCTTCAAGTACAAGTACTTTTTGAACCACCCTCGTAGAATTCATCCCTCACTTTTTTTTAGCGTGTTCGGTATTACAGTTTCAATGGCTGCAGTTATTTAGTTTTTCAGTTCGTCAATGTTCTCCGATAGAGGCGAAAAATACACTTTATCTTTTAAGTGACCCAAAAGATAAAATTCTTAAGTGGTTATATCAGAGGCTTTTTCTGGGCCATTGTTGATGTTTCTGGTGGCGGTCACATAGAACGCAATTAAAATTTCATAAACTTAAAGTGTTATTTTTAATTTAATATGTCCAAAAAGGTTGTAACTTTTTTAGTTTGCAATAGTCGCATATTAAAATTTTGATATATTCTTTATTAAATAACCTTTATAATTAATCAATACCTCATACAAGTTGAAATAACTTTGGAAAAAACTGAGCAGTGGTGTTCCTTCAAGCTCGGCTTAATATTACTCTGGGTAAAATATTCTCCCTATATTTCTCCAAAATTAATAAATTCCATGCTATAAATGAAAAAGGGAAGCAAAGATCGTGCGGTGAACAACGCCAGGAATTAAAATGCCTTAATAATTAACCTGACTGCGGACGTTTCTTTTACCTTCGTTGATAAAAAACGTAGCAAAACAGTAACCGGGCAATTTTTCCATGACATTCCAGGGTCGACTGTCCTTCTTCTTCATGGGGTCGAAAACATCAAACGCCAAAATCATAAACCTATTGATAGTTCATTTCTTCCGAATTCCATCAACAAAAACATTCAAAGCTTATAATACAAGGCTGTCAAACTTATTTTCAGCCACGAGCCAATTTCTATAAAATAAAAATCACTCAGATCGCACTATATGTAATTAGGATGGAAGTTTTTCGTTTCTCAATCTACAATCAGAACAGGATAACTATTCCTTTAAACTTTTATCATGTGCATATGGTGATTACAATGATATTTTATGTTGTATAACTTTGGGACACTAATAGCATTATGGCATATGAAACAAATTATTTTATCTCTTATATCATTGAAAAAATACTTCAATAATCATTTTTCTTGGAAATACCAATGTTCGTCACCAATTTCTCGCTTAGAGTTACTACCACATGGTTTCGATAAAGACATACCCAATGAAAGAGCCTAAAATCTATGTGTAATCGTCAGCACAAAATAATTAAAAATTTTAATGAAAATCAATTTTTTTCCTTGAACGTTAACATGCCAGACATGGAATAACTACACAAATTAATTAGAGTAGTGTAAATAAACTTATTTTTATTCTCTGAAAGTGGAATATTTTATGTTAGGCACACCAAGAGTAAGGCCTTGTAGCGCGGTAGGTGTTACAATACAATTTACTTCTAAAAGATCCACTGTTATGAGGGTGGGATAGTGTATCACACGATTCAACACGATTGGTAATAGTTAATTGACAAATGTGTAGTGGTTTATTATCAATAATTATACATATAATTAAAAATTTTAAAAAATAAGCTATGATATTTTTAGTATAAGTTTTGTTTCGCGTTGTTACATTCTAGGAAATTAAATGACTTAATGTGAAATCGCAAATATATATATTTCTTTCTCCGGTTGACTTGTTTAAGTTGCGTTAAATATGATACCAAGAGAGTATTATTAACATTCATTTATTATTAATTAATTTGAAATACTGAATTTGATGTTTACGAAATAAAGTGCTTAACGCACTTACATTTACTATACAAATGTAACATTTTCGGTGCACGACGCCCACCAGGAGAGTGTTGCAAATGTCCTCGGACACGACGTTCTAGCCGAATATTTAATAGATCTCCAAATTTCCCTTCTCTTCCGAAATTTTTGTGTGGAATGCAATTGACCACTCCTCTTCCCAAACCACGGGACATAATCCGTTGTTTTGTTTGGATAGCCGAATGTAATAAACTTAGCGATTTGTTGCTAAGCAATCCAATCGGGGCAGGAATTGATACCTACAAAACTGGACATTTGATTCGGTGGTGTTCTTAATTCCCAGGAGAATCGGACTTTAAATAGTCAAAGTTCATGAGAAACAGAAATGTTACTTGACTTTTGTCACGAACCCAGCTGTATAATGGAGTCCTTGTCTGGTTGTAAGGGGGACCAATAGCGAACTCATTAAATGTGGAAGCCGCACTTTCATCTCAATCATTCAAAAATATGTAGGTAACATTTTTTTTCAATTACAATATCTTTTCACAAAGACCACATTATTTTTATACAATAATCACATTTTTTTCATATTTTTCATGTTAAGTACTGAGTTCAAAAAAAGACTTAAAAAAAAGAGACTTGCTTCAATCAGATTATTAAAGGTTTTGTAAGCAAGAGCTAAATTAAGAAACTCTGCTATCGTTTGGTTTTCGACTTTTAGTGATTCATTTTTCTACAATCAAAAGTGAATTTTAAAAAAATCTCTGAACACAAACCCAACAAAAAGTTTTCTTTGACTGAAATTACTAGAATCTATGCATATCAACCTACAAAAATCCAGTTCAAATCGATTCAAAAATAACTCGGATACTCTAAATGAATGATTAAAAAATGTTTTCATTTATTATATCCAATAATACGAAAGATTAAAAAAATTATAAAAAAGAAAATCTTCTGACCAAACACTTACAGCACGTACAAGTATGTTTTGACATTTGCGTTGTGGATTTTAGCAAATCATTCAAATCAATATTTTGAACCCAGATACAAATTTAATCTCTTCTGGTGAATAAATTACATATTTTTGGTATAATTGCATACATATTTAGCAAATTTAAATAAAAAAAAATGTATATTCACAAATTTATGTCGCCTTGAAATGACATGAAGAAAAACAGATTTGATTAGAGAAAAAAATAAATGATGGAAATTCATGTGGAGAAAACAGTTTCTCATTTACTAAATGAAACTCTAACTACTCTTTAAAAAATACGACTAGAGGGACCAATTATCTATTTTGAATTTAAAGAAAGTGGTTGCAATATTTGAAATCATTTAATGATAATAAGAACTTATTTCTGAAAATATTTTTGAAAAGAATAAAATAAAGTAAAACAATCAGTTTTCATTATGATTCATTATGAGCAACGTAATCGGTCTTAGTATTTACGGGCTCGATTGGAACATTTTTGGCCCTTAAGCTGAAAAAAATTACCATTTTTAATATTAAAAAAGACAGAAAATTGAGTTCTATATCGTAAATGATTGATCGAAAAGTTATAGCAACAGCAATTAAATCAATAAAACATGTTTATGTAAAATAAACAAATAAATAAATCACAGGATTCAAAAGAATAAAGCACAATGTTTCCAAATGAAGAACTGTGAATATCCTCTTCTTAATTTTTTAAATTCTCAAAATATTACTCATTTAGTAATATATATATATTCGCAGATGTCCATTCCGTATTGCGCGTCATATCGATCTCGCAGTTGTTACAGTTTTACACTGTTAGCAGAATTCGGTACAAGGAAGTTATCGTTCCCTACAAGTAAGCCCAGGAAGAGCTACACGGACCACAAGTAGAGAAGATCCAAGAATTGACCAACAAGAATGAAACACACCAACTGCCACAATTCTGGACATTATGGAAACAGGGATATCCTCTCTGTAAGAACCGGTATCGTTAGCAGACGCCTGCATGCATCTGAATTGTTTGCATTGGAAACATTACAGAAATAGCCCTTGACACCACAGCAACGTCTCCAAACTGCAGTGATACCATGAAAAAGCAGCTTGGAACTATGCAGAATAGCAGCGGGTCATCTTTAGTGAAGAATCTCGTTTCTGCCTTGGTGATAATGATAATCACACCCTTGTGTTGAGGTAACACGATCAGCCCCACAATGACGATTTGTTGTCACTCGTCACACATCCAGACAGTAGGGCATGGGATGTAACGCATGGGGTGATTTCGTATGAATGCCAGAAGACCATTGATCTTTCCCAGAAACCCTCGACGGCCCAAATGTACGTTAAGGAGGTCCTTTAATTTGTAGCCGTTTCTTTTGTGAACTGCCATCTGAATCCTCTATTTCAACAAGTCAATGCTCGTGTTCAATCCGCTACCATTTAAGGAGCTTTCCTCGCAGTCATAGATGCTATGCTGTGCTATCAGAATCGCCAGAACTGTTGCTCATAGAAAACTTATGGGATGTTATAGGCCATTCTGTTAACACTCCACTGCTACCACAAAATTTACAAGATCTACATGCCAATCTGCATGGGAGGAGCTGAATCAAGACACCATTAAGAGCGTCCACTTCTCCATACCACGACATAGGGGGAAATGCTTTAGAAATAATGGCGGCCCCCACATAATATTGAAAGTTGTAATGACTTTATTCTATGATCAATAAATTTTGTCATACCTATGCTCAGGTTTTATTCTTCTTTTCCTGTTGTTGTTGATTACTAACTTACTTTCAAATATCATTTCAATCTGACTATTCCTTCTAAGTACAAATGTTTTTGACAATAATTGCTTATATATATATATATATATATATATATATATATATATAACACATGGATCAATAAGTCCCGAGACTGTGCGGTTGTTTTTTTGCGATTTCCTCCTTCAAACGCACCAGCAAGTCAATATAATAATCACTGTTGATCGATTTACCTTTTTCGAGGTAGTCAATGAAAATCACGCCATGCGTATCCCAAAAAACTGACGCCATGACTTTGCCAGCTGACTGCTGCGTTTTCGGACGCTTCGGACGGCTTTCGCCAGCTGTGCGCCACTCAGATGACTGCCGCTTCGACTCTGGAGTGTAGTGATGTATCCATGTTTCGTCCATGGTCACGTAACGACGCAAGAAATCTTTTTTGTTGCGAGTAAATAGCGATAAACAGCTTTCTGAATCATCGACTCGTTGCTGTTTTTGTTCCATCGAAAGCAATCGCGGCACCCACTTGGAAAAAACCTTTTTCATGCTCAATTTTTCATGAAGGATAGTAAATACACTTCCATATGATATCTGTGTCATCTCAGCAATCTCACGGAGCTTCACTTTACGATCTTTCATTATAATTTTTGTCACTTCACTCACATTTTCCGGTGTAACGGCTTCCACAGGTCTACCCGAACGTTCCGCGTCATTTGTGTCGGTACGACCACGTTTAAACTCGGCAAGCCACCGACAAATCGTTGCTTTTGATGAACAAGAGTCCGGGTAACATTTTTCAATCCATTGTTTCGCTTGCACGGTGTTTTTACCCATTAAAAAACAATGTTTTATCAGAACACGAAACTCGGTTTTTTCCATTTATTAAACAAACTACAAAATGACTTTACTCCAACCTCGATAACTCAGCTGTTTCTGGTCCGATCGACTTAAAATTTTGACACGTTTCAAGCAAAGGTTAGTACTCTAGAAAGACCTGGTTACTGGTTTACTACGAGCGCCATCTCTGGGTTAGG
>BMAW01073269.1:227636-264198 GCA_019974015.1 Nephila pilipes
TATATATATATATATATATATATATATATATATATATACACACCTAAAAGCAGTATCCAACTGTGTGTGTACACCATTGAATGAACGTGAAGCTGAAGTACAAATATTTTGAACTATTAATCGATCCTTTAGAATGATTTGTAGTCATATAGAATGCCAAGAAATAACTCCTAACACCATCAAATATCTGTTTGTATTCTTGACAGTTGAAGCCAAGCAGTCGGGATGGGATACTTCTACTCAACGTCGCCAAACACTATCTCTTCCAGCAATGGAAACAAAAAAAAGACATTTCATTAAACCAAATTACGTCTTTCCAGTTCTCATACCAGTTTCGATGATATATGCTTGAAAGTATGGCATTGATGTCATTAAGGAAGGGTTTGCACCTTTCAACACGTCCATAAAAATTAAATCTGTGAAGTTTCCGAATTGAAATACTTTTCTCCAATCATCAAAATTATTTACACAAGTCAAATTTTACCTTTTGGAGATTTCAGAGTTTTTTTAACCAACCCTACAGTTTCTGAAATGGAGAAAAGCCTATGGAGGGATCTATAGTTTTATATTTAAGTTCTTTATTTTATGATAGATTTTATTTTTAAAAAATTAGATTGCGTCTGAAGAGTATGAAAGACAAGAAACTTGTATTACTACAAATAAAATAAGAAACGTATTACTACAAATAAAGTAAGAAACTTGTATTCTTGTGGAATTAGATGAAAGAGAAAGCTTCATTGTCTTTTTCTATTGTCCCCAGTTCCACTTTTTACGTAAGGATAAATGTATGCTAATAACTTCATAGACATGATAATTGCTACATCCTGGTAACTTATATTTTATTTTTCTTTTACCACTAATCACTACCATTTACAGATGCTAGAAAAATTAACTACAGACACTGAGATGGTAGGGAAAAATCCAAGCAATTTTTTTCTTTGCACTTGAAACGAAAACTTGATTACTACACGTATATGCAAAAAGATTTAATTAGTATCTTTGAAACTAAATCGAAATATACTATGTATCTTCAGTGGGTTCCGTTTCTTTTAATTAATTAATTTAGGGAATTATTTTGTTTTCCTCTTACCACATCTTTTCTTTTACATTTACTCGAAACAACGCAAAATCAAAATTTTATAAAGGGAGTTTTTAATTTCAGGATAGAGAAAATTTCACTAATTAAAAAATATCAATATTTACTTCGCTCTTATCAAATTTTCAGTTTCTTAAAAAGCGATATGTAATTCTTTAAAAAATCTTTTACAGATTTTGAACAATGAATATTTGAATAAATGCTGGTCCTTTTAGATTGTTATTCAAATTGAAATTTTGAGTGTATTTCATGAAACGATATAACATACACAGAAAACTAGAAATTACAAAAAATTCAAACTACATTTATATTTTTAACTAATTTGAACTGCTTAAATTTCTTGAAAAAATCTCAGATTCATTTAAAATTTTATACATTTTTTTCCGCAAATTTTTATAAATTTTTTTGAAGAAGGCTATTTAAACAGCTTGTACAATATTTTATCACTTAAACACTTGCTGAAGATAATTATTAAAGAAAGAAAGGCAAAAATATTTTAAGAGTACAGCAAAACATTTCTTGTAATTTAATATGTTCGGTTTTTGTAATTAAGTTGATTGCCTCAATAATTTTAAAAAGAAACCGCAAGAAAATTAACATAAATATAGGGGGAAACATACTTATAGGAAATTATCGCTAATGTCTTGGTCAAAGTAATTTGAAACAATTGATTCACGAGTAACATTCTCATGCACGATTATAAAGAGAGAGAGAGAGAGAGAGAGTCTATGATTACCACAAATCTTATCATTTATATACTACTTTATCAAGTCAAGAAGACTGAATAATTCTAGTCCTATTTTTCTTATTCTCCCCCTCCCCCTATTTTTGTCTCTCATACAAACTCAGGATAGCACTACATGTTGGTTGACTTCCAAAGACTGATCTTTTTTTCCAACAGTGCACAGTAAAATAAAGAAATGTCTCGTTCTGAATCAACAGCTTAACATTCTTTACACAGTCAAAATAATCATTAATTTAATTTTGGAATTAAATGGGCTTTTTGATAGTACTTTACAAAGTTTATGAACTGACTTACAAATTCATATTATTTTCGAAGAGAAAGATTATAAGTGAAATCTTGATTATCAAAAGAAATAAGATCTTTGACAAAGGTTACTGAATAATTTAATTATGCATGATATTCATTCGATGGCGTTCAGTGATTGCGTTGGATAAGATTATTATTCAAAATCGCAAAGTACTCCCATAAGGTTTTGGTAGTCTTTTACGTCTACCAAAGTACTTGTACAGGAAACAGGGTATTTGTAATGCAGACTCTTAAGTACGATATAAGACAATAAGAAAATAAACTAGACGAGTTCTTGCTAGTTCTTTAAAAAACCAAACACCAAAAGTTGCACCCCCTTCCTTTCTCGGATCTAGGTTTTTGCAGCACGCAATTACGCAATTACTATTTTATTAACTTGCATTTGCGAGATAATCCGCCTTTAGCATTCCAAATAATTTTCGAGTGTTCCGGAGTGCATAATAGCACCATTTGAGTTTGAAATTGCGAAAGGGTGAAAACTTTGCTGGCTAATCTGTGAATTACTTATGGAGATTTTATATTATAATTTTTAGAGCAGTTAGAACAGAATTACTATCTGATAAAATTAACAATTTTTTTATTTAATTCCATGAGATCATTTAGAGTTTGGCATATGGCTAGAGCTTCTGCTATAAATATAGTGTTAATGAGGTTTAAATTGTAAGCAAATGAGGATTTTTTCATTATACCTGCAATAGAAGTCATGTTATGGTTTTTTAAAGCATCCGTGGCTATTATGAATTAATCTTGGTAGTTATTGCTTACTATTTCGTCAAATAACCTTCTGATTATAAAAGAAGGCAGGTTTTTGTCCTAAAATTCAAATTCATTGGTGTAAATTTCACATGGAAGCTCTGTGAAATACAGCAATCTAGGGATAGATATTATTTGTTGCCCATTAGTATTCAATGTAGGAAAAGTATTAGAGAAATTGCTTTTGTCCTCTTCCAGAATATTTAGATCAATAGTACCAGGGCTATTGAGATGTAGAGGGGGAAAATCATCGTTTGAAATTTGGGTGATAAAATTTTTTTTCGTTAACCTTCTTATTTTCTCCGACAATATTTCCTGATCGGCTATTTGTGAAAGTACAATGTTTGGAATCCATTGTGGTAAACCTAATGCGATTTGAGTGCTCTGGTTTGAATGATGTTAAAAGGTTTGAGCTCATTATCTGACCATTTGTTAACGATATGACATGTATAATAAAAGATGCTGCAAATACTATTATTAGTTAATTTGATCAAGTCTTGCTCTTGGATAGAAGTGTGTATATGCTATTCCTTTAAGGTAATTGATTATTTTTAACGCTTTGTTTTTCATGTGGTTCATTGTTGTAAGATTTTGATTCTGTTACGAAAAATATACTCCTAGATATTTAACCCGTTCGCTCCCAGCATATCAAATGCGATACGCTCACGTTTGCTCTCCTGTATCACATTTGATACGCTCCATGTGTCTCTTCTAAGGACCAACGTATCAATAGAGATACACTTGATGAGAACGTTTTATTTGATTTTTTTTATATGGCGTTACAATACTACGAAATCTATATAGATAGGTTATTTGGAGTGGATTAAGGAAGTGGATTTCACTTCTGGCAGCCAGGAGGGTGGTAATTGTTAAAAGCACGTATTGCGACGCGGCTCTTTAAATGTAATTAATGATATGATTTAAAGAGTCCACTTTATTCAGCTTGCTTTATTCTTTCTTTCTTTCTTTTGAAAAGTTCGAATGAGAATTTATGGACGTTTATGGGGTTTAGGGCTTTTAGTAGAAGATGCTCTCAGCTGTTCGTTCATTCGGTCAGATTTAATTTGTAGCGACAGTCATGCCGAAAGGAAAGTATTTATCTGATACTGAGATTTACGAACTGATGAATGAATCTGACAGTGATGTTAGCGAAAATAATCCAAATCTGTATACAGACATTAATGTAAAAAAAAAAAAAAAATGGAAGAAGAAGATGTGCCCTTTGCTCAAAATCTTGCGTGAAGCGCCAAAGTCACATTTCTTATACACATGACAAAATATGTGTATAAGAAATGTGACTTTGGACTATGCATTGAATTTTTTTTTATAAATATATCATACAGGAAAATAAGTTTTATTTTTTATATCTATATGTTCCATGTAATGGTACATCAGTACACCATGAAGTTTATGAAACAAATGTAAATATATTTTGTATTTTCTTAAAAGATATGATTTTTATGTAATTATTTTATGTAAGAACATACAATTTTCGATTAAATATTTTTTCTTTCGTATATATTAAGTTTAATGCATTTTAAATAATTTATGTAAATACCAAAATATTTTAATGAATAGCCGAATTTAGAGGAATTTGTTTCGCGAATTAGGCTTAATATCTAAAATCTTCTGTGCACAGCGTTACACTCTGCGGTAAGAAGCCACGGAATCAGAGAAGCACTTCTTTTTTCTTTCTCCGGTAGCAAAAGGGTTAACGGAAGTTTGCCATGTGAGAGGGAATTCTGCTAACATATTATTAGAAAATGTTTGTATTCTTTTATTTGATAATTCTGCTATTGTGCTTTTATCAGGACTTAGAGATAGTTTCTAATAGTTGTACCATTGTGTTATTTTTTCTAAGGTATTTTGTAATTTTCTACTGGCTATATCCAGGGACTGATGAGAACAATAACTAAAAATATCGTCTGCATAAACTAAGCATTCTACTCCTGTTTTCAACGTTTTGAAGATATCATGCATATAAATAATAATACAGGGGAAAGCACACTGTCCTGGGGTACTCCTTTTAGAATAGATTTTTGCGATGATAAGGCTGACCCTCGGTAAGGAATTTGTGAATCCATAGAGCTTTTTCCCCGGTAATTCCAATTTGGAGACATTTGTATAAAAGACCATCTATGTAAACTGAATAATAAGCTCCCTTTATATCAAAGCTAATTTCCACAATTTTTTTTCTTGTTTGGCATCTGCGATAGCTTTATGAATTAGGTATGTTGCTGTTCTACTATCTCTAAATAGTACGAATCCGTAATGATGAGTGTGTAGTTTTCGTTCTATTGTCCGAAAGTAAGATATACGTCCAGTAAAGATTCTTTAAAATGTTTTAGAAAATACGGAAGTTAAAGCTATTGGTCTATAGGATGAAATTTTAGTTTTGTCTTTGCCCGGTTTCGGAATTGGGAGAATAATTGTATGTTTCCATGACTGAGGTACAATGGAATTCTGAAACAAATGCTGAAAATAGTTTAGAACAACAATTCGTTGGTTATTATTCAATTTCTTTAGTAAAGTTGCGTTAAAATGATCTGATCTGCTCCTGGGGTAGTATTTTTAGCATATTTTATGGATCTGTTTAATTCAGAAATATGGAGAGGTTTATTAAGAAGGTCATTTTCTTTATTGAGGAAATCCAGGGGGAGTGGTTCGTGAGAACGTTATCGGATACAAAATAGTTTGCAAAAAGATTCGCTTGCTTCTGAGGTTGAGTAACATATTTATTATGATACTGGAGGAGATTTAATGTTGATTCTGCTTTCTTGTTCGTTGTAAGAATGCAGAAGACTATAGAAGATTTTAGGATTAGCCACTTTATTACATACTTTATCCCAGTACTTAGCTTTCTCTTGTTTAATATGATATCTCAGTTTGCTCGAATACTGTTTATATTTTATACATAATTGTGATGAAATATCGTTTATAGCTTTTTGGTGGAAATTTTTTTTTTGAGTCTGTATAAATTATTGCAGGGGCTGTTCCACCAAGGAGGAAAGGACTTATTGGATAATCGTATTTCTTTGGTGTTATTTAGGATTATTGCTGAGATTGTATCAGTGAGGTTTTCTAATGATGATTGTACTTGTTTCATTGTTAAGTGCCAGTCTGTTTTCTTAGAAATTCACTTATTCTGACGTTGTAGAAATAGTTCTGTGATTATGGGATAGTGATCGCTATCGAAAGAGCATTCCGATACATAAGTATTAGTGTTTCCGAATAAGTTTGCAGATCAGAGTAGCTGAGCTTTTATTATCTCTGTGGGTTGGGGTAGTAGTATTGAGAAGAATAAAATTGGAGTCAGTTAATCATTTTACAAAATCTGAACTATGAGGCGAAATATGGTTCGAACCCCACATCGGGTAATGTAGGTTAAAGTCTTCAAAAATTAAGATTGGATTTATTAAGGATTCCAAGTAGGATTTGATTAATGAGATGTCAAGTCCCCGCAGAGTATATAAATTTATTTTGTAAAAGGAGATATTATTAAAAAATATTTGTATGATTAACATTTCAATATCTAGCGTTTGTACTTTTGAAGAAGGGATTTGATAAGCAGAAATGTTTGCTGGTACTGCTATTATCCGTCCTTGTCCTGGTCTGAAGAGTCTGTCTTGTCTGAAAGTTATTTTCCCTGGAAAGGGAAATTTGTCATCAGGTTTCAAAAATGCTTCCTGAAAGATCCAAACGCCCATTATGCTGAAAGGAGGGATATGGAACCAAATTGTTTTGTTTTTGACGCTTCTACAATTCCGTTGCAGAAAAAACATCAGAGAGAGAGGGGGGAAAGGCTATATGCAAAAATTAGAAATTTTTAGATTAGATAGAATTTTTTTTAAAAAAAAAAATCATGGAGAATTTGTCCACATATAAAAAATAAATATAATAAACTTTATTTAAACGGATCATACAATATCAGTTTCGTTTGATGCATTCTGCAGGTTATTCGATGTACCCGGTATGGGAACGCAAAAGTTCTGATGCATTTTATTTCAGGATTTTTTCCGACTCGGAAATGTAGATTTTCCCCCCATTTTAAACATGCTGTACAGTTGTAAAAACATGGTTTCCATTATTTTTTGGACATTTTTCATGATAATTATTGTTTGTTTTTCTAAGGCAGCCTGAAAAGATGTAACAATACTTTCTAATCTGTTTTCTAAGTTCTCAATATTTTGGCCTGGTGTATTTGTTTTTTTAAGTTTTGGAATAGCTATCTGATATTTTACGTGGTATTTCCTCCTTGCTTCTCCTAAGATTAAAAGATTAATGCATTTATATTGCATAATCTGCTTTTTTTTTTAAATGAAAACAGAACATAAAGGGGAATTAGCGGAATGGTCTCGTTTGCAGTTAGTGCATCTAATAGAAGTGGTGCCACACTTCTGTTATATGATAGGGTTTATTATACCACAATTCACACAAATGATAAGATTTTGACAAAATCAAGAGGTGTGATTAAAAACTGAAGCATCTATTGCATTGTCTGGGTTTATCAATGAAAATTTGGATACAATGGTTAATAAACCAAAGTTTTATATTTTCAGGTGAATCAGTACCAAGGATGGTGATTAATACCCGGGGGAAATTCCTGATTGCTTCCGCTTTTCAAAAAGCGTCGCATTTCCACTATTTCGATATTATTTGTATTCTGAATTTCTGTTGCGAAATCTGTCAGTGGTACCTTAGGTGGTGTTCCATAGATTAGGAATCGAGAAGTGAATCCTTCCCAAACGGTACTGGCCTTCACCGGTATGTTTAATATTTGCTCTACTGCGAGAATTTATCAATAAATCATACGCTGCGCGTACAATATCAGATGTACTTAATTTTATTTTACTGTTTCGTATGAAAGATATATTTGCAATTTTTTCATATCTTGGAAATTTCCCTTTTATCTCTGTATGTAGTTATTGCGGATTTGATTTAGGAATAGGAGATGACTTTTGTTTATTTTCCAGAAAAATTCTAAATTCAGCTATTTTTGTGAGCTCTTGGTCGGTTTTAGGGCTCCGGAAGTACTTAGAATTATCTAAATTCATCACGTAATTCATTGTGGGATTGTAATCGTCCAAATCCTTCACTCTGAATCTGGAAGCTTAAGTCGCCTTCAGATGTTCGAAATAATATAAAAATTGAAATTGGTTGACTTACCAAAACCCAAAGAAAACAAAAAATATATACAAAAACTCTTTCTTCTTACTTTGTGCTTGAGAGAGGAAAAACGATTCAAAAATATAGTTAAGAGATAAATTCTCTTCCTTATTTCTTCAGTTTCAGTTCCACATCAGGCATAATTCTCCCACAACCTTTATTCTTGCAAATACATTTCAACAACATTATATTACAATTTTTCTGCTTTATTTGATTGGAAGATTACAACGAGAAATTTGATCTAAATTAAGAGTTATAATTATTTAACCAAAAAGCACTTATGTTGTCCACATAATCATAGCGGTTTGAGTGTATAATGTCCCTTCGATTAAGGAAATGTGTAAATTGAAAGTTAAAATTTGGGTTTAAACCGTTCTAGAAATTATTTGAAAGTAAATTAAGTTGTGATTTAACTCATTTAATTTATTTTCAAATGACGTAATGTGAAACAAAAATCAATACATTGAAATAGAGGTAAAGCCTACATATAACAACATTAACAAAAATGCTTCAAATTTTGTCTCTTCCTCTCACCATAGCTTCCCCCCTCCTCCTCGGAATATTGCTGTTGTTATTAAACAAGTGGATGTATGATCGTGTCGATATACGTCTAAATTTTGTGTGTCCTGTTTGTGTTCCGTGATTGCAGAAATTGCATAGTTCTGAGAATTAAATGTTTTGTAACTGTATAAAAAGGTTTTGAATTCATCATAATCAAACATTTTTCGTGTTTAAAGGAACAACTGTTACACTTAAGTTGATAATGGCTTGAATGTTAGCGAGTGTCATAGCTGCAACTAGAAACGAATTATCTAACGCTTCATGTTCAATCTAAAATTTTTAATCGATATGTGTGGCTAACTGAAATGGCATCTGCTACTGGACTGGAAATATCTAGACGTAATCCACAAGATGAATATGACCTTATCCAGCGTATTGGCAGTGGTACCTATGGTGATGTGTACAAGGTAAACGTTTTGTATCTTTAAGTAAAAAAAAAATATTATTTTTACTATAACATATGGATTTTTTTTATGAAATTTATTGGATCTTTTTTTTTGTGTAAAATGACATTTTTTATATGATTGCATAACAATATTTATCCATTTTTGAAAAGTGATTGTTTAATGTTTAGTTAAAGACATTATAGTTTCTCACATTTCCTTTACTATTTTCAACAATCATTTAGAGTTAATACTACGGATTAAATCTTTTTGCATGATGTATAGCAAATGCTAGTATGTTTGTCATTTTACTGTTATAAATCACCTCTGAAATAATACTGAAAACAATTATGTATTATAGAATGGTCCCATATTTTCTGGGTAAGATCTCATCATTTTGCAAGAATATGTATTAAGATATTTCAACATTTAAATCAGATTTTCAAAAATTAGTAATTTTGGGTGTGTTTTTGTGTGTTTTAAGGAAAAATAAACCATTAAAATCCTTAAATCTGCAATTGTGTAATTTAATGTCCTTTACTTCATCCAAGTGAAATATTTGATAATGTTTCAGTATAGATTTCTTATAATATTTATTTGCATTGTTAATAACCGTATATTAATTATTATTTTCCCATTCCCCCCTTACTTTCCAGTGTTGCTAAGTTTTAATGGGATACTTCATAAATCGTTAAAAAATTCAATGCTCATTTTAAATTAATTGTTAAGGTCATGAATTAAAAAAAACATCCACATTTAGCTTCATGGTTTTTAGTTGATAAAAAAAAACTTTAGTTTGAAATTTTTGTTATGAAGTATGTGGCATTAATATCAATGAAGTTGAAATGAAATACATTTATCTTTATACATTAAAGATTAATTTATGAGAAAACAGCTTGCATTTTCAGATATATAATTTAAAAATGTAGATCCAGCAGTTGATAGCATAAATTAGATCAGTTTTGCATATTAAGGAGTTTTGTGTTATGTTTTTATATATTTGCAAAATTTTCATAGTTGACTAATGTATTTACAGAATTCCTTCATTATAATTTTTTTTAGTTCCTGTATTTATAATTGTGAATGAAAAAGGTAAAGAAATTGAAAAAACAACAACAACATTGTTTTTCCTTCTCTCAGAAAGTTACCTTTAATATATTTAAATTGTATGTAAAAGTTTTGAATAAACTAATTACTTCATTCTGTGACTTTGTATTAAACCAAATACTTATGATTAAGTTCTTTGTCATACTTATGTGTTGTGTGACTACTTTAAGCTATTAAATTCATTTTTCAATTCCATATTCTTTAGGTAATGTAAAACTTAATTCTTGTAAAAATAATTACATATGAGATTAATCTTCAATTGTAGATATTTAAAATCAACATTTGCTTGATTATTGTTTAAACCATTTCACAAGAAAAAGTCTTATATGTATTTTAATTAATCTATAAGAAAATTAATATTTTTGAAATTGTAAATTTTTTTGTCTTATTAATTAACTAAAAGATTAATAATTATAATAATTATTATTATTATAATAAATATGGAATATTGATTTAATTTTTATAAAATATCTTCCAACAGCAATATTTTGATTTTAATTTTTCTTCTAATTTTGCTGTTTGCATTTTTGCTTTTTATATTACTTATTTTTTACTTATATCTTTTCCTCTATTTATTTAAAAACAACTGTTTTTGTGAAAAGTTTCTTAAAATCTGTTATGTTGGTGAAATTTGTTTAAAATGTTTCAAAACATTTTATGTTTTACATGATTGCTGTTGTGATTGATTGCAATTAATTAATCAAATTCTACTTATAATTATCAAAATTAGATTTTAATCTCTAAAAAAGGAAATTTTTGTTATGTAAATAATTTATGTAAGTGTCCCATTGTTGTTAAAATGACTCTCATTCACTATTACTAGCCACTTTTACTTGTGTAAAATTCTTAAGTAAATTAGTTTAATACAGTACTTAAATATATGTGTTTATAAAGAATATTATGCATGTAATCTATCAGTTTGTGCTTTTAATCATTGTTTTAGTTAATGGATTCATCAAAAAGCTTTTGTTTTAAATAAGTAAGAATTTTTAGGAAAGAGAATATTAAATGGGGAAAGAGATGCAAGAAACATATTTTTCTTTTAAAATATATGTTTCCTATATGCAACATATATTTATACTATTTGATGTCATATATTCATAAATACAACTGAATATATATTATAATTTAAGTTTGTGAATTCTTTAGTTTAAAATTTATTTTATTTTTTAACATGTGAAATACTGTATTTCCTTTGTGATGTATGATTCATATTTAACACCTGACATAATTTATATTCAAACACCTTTTTTCTGATATTTATCATTATCCATTTATAAATACAATTAAATATATTCCATTTAAGTTTGTAAATACTTTTCTCGAAAATTCATTTTTATTTAAATATTAATTATGATCAATTGATATATATTTGCAATTATTAAGAAACTCTAATTTTATTCATATTAAATTAAACTTTATTAATTTTGTGTGTGTTTATTTATAAATAGTATGAACTATTTATGTTTACAGTGATGTAGCTGATTGATAAATTTTTATTTTACATTTTTAAACTGATTTACTTTTGCAGTGCTAAGTATTTATATGATTAACTTATTAGGAAGGACAAATTCAAAAGAAAGGAGAAAGCTAGGAAGCATATCAAATCTGAGAAATACAGATATGCATTCATGAACATTCATAATTATAAGAGAGTAATAGACTGTAGTCTTGACATATTTTGCTATCTCTAACTATTTGTAACATTGTTAAATTAACAGGTTAATTGCTGCTAAATTTGTACTCATTATAAACAGATCTTATATATTTAATTTCCAGTGTTTTAATTTTTCATTTCTAATTGGAATAATTTTAATGATAAAAACCAAAACTCTTACTTACATCAAAGTGAAAGCTTATAAAACTTTAAAGTAAGACAAAATAAAAGCTGTTTGTATGTTACATTTTTGATAAAATTGACCAGTTTCTTCTCATAATTTTAAACTTATTTCTTTTCTTGCATAATATATTACGCAACCAAAAGTATTAAATTTAATTATAATCTGTATGCAGTTTTATTTTTTTAAATGCAAATTGCTTATGAATGTCAATGACGTTTAAGTACCACAATCCATTTTTTTTTTTTTTAGTATGTAGATTTAATTGTACAACATTTTTTTTCAATAAATTTAGCATCTAATGCTGACAATTTTAATTTATGTCTAGTTTAGCTTTCTGAAGTTTATCAGAAACAATTTTTCCATTTGAAATGATTTTTTTTTTTTTTTTTGCACATGTGTGCATGTTGCACTCTTTTGAAATTTTTTTTTTTTTTTTCAGATGTCATAGATATCATTTTTTTGTAAATACAGTTTATATTAGACAAAAAATTCTTGATCAATCTGGATCATAATATTTTCACAAAGCTTGTTTTAGAACTCAAGAATTTTCCATGCATATAAATTACAAGTGTACTATTTTAAAAAATAGCATACAGATTTATATAAATATTCATATTAATATCAAAATTATAGGATATTGTTATTTTATCATATATCAGAAGTTTTATGTTACAACCTTGTGAATAAAAGATTCCACCCCCCAAAAAAACTTTAATACAATTGCTTCAGCATGGAAAGAGTTTCATTCAGTTTCAAAGAGGGTTACTAACCTCCTTTAAGAATTTGGATTCTAGCCAGCAAAGTTTCCCTTTAGAATTCAGAACTTTTTTTATTCTCTATCTGTTTGTATTTTATTTTTAACTTCATTTTGAAGCATGAAATAAACAGAGACATACCTTTGTTATGAATTAGTATTTTATTTATATATTGGTCACACTCATTTTTACCCATGTTTGTCAAGGAAAATTTTAAAATATTTAATAAAATTAATTATTTATTAAAATTTGTATTATAATAAATTATTGTGCAGGTATAACATGTTATTATTGTTCTACAGTGCAATTTATGCATTCTATTTGAAAATTTAAAATTTTATTATATTAAATTTTTTTTTTATAATATAGTTTCAAACCCCCTCTTTCAAAAAAAGTTATTGTTTGAAGAAAATATGTTTTAATCCTTTAAAAAATTTTTAAAAGAATCTCAGTATAATTATACTTATTTTGATCTTTTTCATATTAAATATGAAAAACTTACAATAATTATACTTATATATTTTCTGTCAATTTTCTTGTTGAAAAGTAAATTACTTTTATTTAATCGGAATTTATTTTTGTTTTGCACTGTATATTTTCTGATTAAATTTTATAAACGAAAATTTTATGTTGGAAGTTTATTCTTTAATTAAACAAATAAGAGAAATAACATTTGATTATTTTGATTATGTTTTTATTTCCTCTTTATAATACATTTTTTCTTTTCATAATGTTTTTTTCTCACTATGGTTAAACTTTCTGGATGCCATATTAGTATATCAATTTGATGAAATTACGAATTTTAAAATATCAAAATTCTTTGTAAAATTATGCTTAATTTTATTTTCCATATTTATGCATATCCATTAGAACTGAATAGTTACAAATATATTTATTTACTTGTATTTACTTATTATTTACCAAGATATAATTTTAAATTCTTTAAAATATAATTTTTATTTGAAAATATATGAATTAAACCATGATAACATTCATAATAATTGAGCTATTATTGTTAATAGTGGATTAAAAATAATAAAAGGTATTTCTCTGCAATAAAATAATGAATGCAAATACATATTTATGAAATAATCGATTGAATTCGTATAAAAAATAGTTCTACTTAAGAAACATAGGACTTTTTTTTATGAATGTGATGATAAAATAATGTTTAAACTTCAATATTTAGTTCACAATATATGCACCTTGCACTTTTTTTTACAATTTTGGACCTCTGTTTGTTTAATGTTAGAGAAAAAGCTTTCTTTTTTTGAATTAATAATATGTCAACTATCTAAATTGTCTTTGTGGAATTAGTAGCTATCTTGAGATTATTACAATTGAAATCTGGGAGCAGCAAAATGATATATGTTCTTCACTTTATTGTGAATGTAAACATTGATTTTTAGAGATTACTTGTTAGAAATAATTTCTCATTTGTTATTTATGTGCACAAAATTGATATGAAGCTGCTTATTAAATAAAACTTGGCCTATATTCTCTCTTGATTTCATTCAATTTTATGATGTTGTGGAATTCTTGCTGAATAACATTTTAGGAAAAATATTCAAAATCTAAATGCTTGTTATTGGGTTGCTTTTTGCTCCTCCTTCGCATCAACTCAAAGAAATTATCTCAATATGCAATGATTATATCATAACTGAAAACATAATTTTAAAAAATGTTCATTTTCAGTGTGGATTCCAGAATTTATCAGTATGAATGTAGCCTACTATATTTAAAGGGTGGAGGGAGGGGGATTAGAGTCTGTAAAATAATTTTTATTTTTTGAGAGTATACATTGAATCATAATTTTTGTTTCAGATTAAATATACTTGGAATTAGAAAAGTTCCTGAATAATGAAAGTATTTTTTTCACTCTAAATTACATATCAAGATATCTTTTTTTATAGAAGAAACTAGACAGACATTCAATTTTTAGGGAGTTTATTATTTTGATGTATACTTAGATTTTTAAAAAAATTCTGCTGTAATCAACATTTTAAGTGTGAAAAAAATATTCAAAAGAATGTGAAAAGAGAAAATTTGTTGTAAAACATTATAGTTGTATAATTATATTTTTTGAAGAAATGTTTGTTGAATGAAATTTTGTTTTGTTTGTTATACAAATAAAAATGTTTAAAACGTATAGAAGAGTTGGGAGAGAAAAAAAATTATGTTTTTTTTTTGCTTGATATGTTGGAAAATAGATTTTTTAAGATAAGATACTTATTAAGTGTTTTAAAATAAAGACAACTATTACTACTAGTAGTTTTTATTCTGAAAAGATGGTATATATATAAATAAATAATACTTTTTTTTTTTCTCTCTTATGATAGGTAATAGATAAGCTACTTAAAATGAATATTGTAGTTGTGTAAAGAGAATAACAATTTTTAAATTTTGCATTCTTAATTTGATTATCAAAATTCGTGATTGATTGGTTAAGTTATGAGAGATGTGGGGTGACACAGGCTCTATCCTTTAAATATTAATATGTTTCCTGAGTTACTGCAAAACATCAATATTTTTACAAGAATGAGTTAGTGGCCGCGGTTGCTTTGTGGTCATCGTCGCGAGTTCGCGGCCGGCGTTTCTGTCGATTCGCGATTTCGAGCCCTGATGCAACTAAAGACCCACTGTGTAGTGGGACTTATCCACGTTAAAATTGCAGAGGCTCCAAGTCCTTCCTTTGGCATAGAGGGGAATTTTGCGGATGTCCTGCTCGCCGCTTGACCGAGGTTGAAAATTACGAGGACCGTCGTCAATAGCCCTCTGTTGCTTCCAAGTGCGACATTTTAAAACAATCGATCAAAAAGCAAGAATGAATTAATGGAATATTATACTAAACTTTTTGAAGCTACATATTTAAATAAATCTAAGCATAAATTCATGAATGGGATGATTCTCTTTGATTAAAAAAATGAAATAAACAAATGTAATTTATTTTGCTTTGATATCAGTTTATAAATTTTATTTAAAAGCGGGTTTTTTTTTTTTTTTTTTTTTTCATTTTTTCCCCCTTTAAGATTGTGATATATATCGATTTCTTTATCATTAGGTTTAATAAGATATGTTTTGGGAAATCCTATATTTTTTGAAATTCAATACTTTTGCAATATTTCTATGCTTATATATATATGGATTTAAGTTTATGTATTGCTTTTAAATTGAGTGATGATTGTTGGCTTTTTCTATGTTAAAATGGTGTGTGGATGTTATATCTTGTAAAAGAACACAATTTTGTCCAAAAGAGAGTGAACTAATAAATGTAATAACTGAAATGTATATTATAGAATTTAAAGACAGTTTTTTTTTTATTAAATATGTATCTGTTTATTTAAAATTGAGATACTGAATTCAATAAATGAACTATCTTACCTTCAAAAGGGTTTGAATATATATATATATATATATATATATATATATATATATGTGTGTGTGTGTGTGTGTGTGTGTGTTATAAACTTTAGTTATGAATTAACTATTTATTATATACTCTTAATTTACAGGCAAGAAGAATCAGTACTGGTGAGCTGTCTGCTGTTAAAGTTATCAAATTGGAGCCTGGTTTGTATTTTATTTTTAAAATATTTATTTTGGGTACTACTTTCACCTTATTACTTTTCCAGTTTTAAGAGTGTTTTGTGTTATGATTTTATTTATGTACTTATCAATATTTATTTTCTTGATGCCAAAATTTTTGTCTTTGGATGAATCAAAATATTTCTTTTTATTATATATGTAAATTGTAAATAGTAGTAACAAAACTTAATTTAGTAACAACAAAACTTAAGTAGTAACAAAGTTTGGTATTTTCTAACTAAAAGGATTTCTAATCTTTTTCATATAAGTTTAATTAAAGTTATTTATTTTTTATTATTATTATTATTTAGAAAGATTTGAAGAGAATATTTTTTCTTCCATATGGAACTATATGTTAAATAGATTTCAGTTTAAAGAAGAAAAGTGAATTCTTAACTTAAAAAGAAGGAAAATTTACTTATTTCTATAATAATTTATAATTTTGATTAGATTTTTGGGGTTTAATATTACTGCTGTTCCTTTCTCATGGGCTATTTAAGGAATTAGTGTAATTTTTTTTTACAGTTATAATTTTAAAGTTTTTTATTATAATAATAGAGATCCAAAGTACAATATACAAAAGAATTTGTATAAGATTGTTAATTTTCTTTTAAAACTTTTTGAAGAACTAGATATTTGTCCATAAAATATGTAATGCAGATCATGTTATTAAACTATATTATGTACCTTTAATTAACAGCTAACAATCATTGTCAATATCTAGACAGAGTTTTGAGACTTTAAATTGAAAATTCTTGAATTTAATGAATTGTAAAGTTTTTTTAAAATACTGTCATATAAATGTAAATTATTCAATCATATGTTGTATTATAAGAACTTGGTTGAGAATTTTTATACTATCTAACTTATTCACAAGACTCTGCTGTACTAAAGTATTACTTTAGGCCAATTGAATAAAATATAAACTTTTTAATTAAAGTGAAAATGCTCAAATATCTATTTTAAGTTTTCTTATTTTGCATAAATGCATACTTTTGGGTGCAAAATTTTAAATTTTTTTTATCGATATGTAAAAAAAGCAGCAAATATAAATTTTGATAGTATAATAAAGATGAAGTTGTATATATTGGGTATGTGCATGAAGAATTTTTTTTCACTTCAGATTAATTTTATTGTGTTTTATCTTTGCCAATCTTAAAAATGGTATTGAAAAAATATGAAGATTTTTATTGAATTTTCTTCTAACTTTTGAAATATCTTTTTCAATTTCTTTTATATAGGTGATGATTTTGCTATTATTCAGCAAGAGATTCTCATGATGAAAGGATGTCGGCATCCAAACATTGTTGCTTACTTTGGCAGTTATTTACGGTACTTTTTAACGAAATTTTTTTTATGATGAAGGAATATCTTTTATACTACAGTATATGTTATCTTTTGAGTTTTAAAAATCGAACTATTTAGATTATATATTGGATTATTTTATTAGTTTTAAGGTTTTCTCTTAAATTCATATTTTATGGCCATTTTACATCAATTTAATTTTTTTTTTTTAATTATTGTACATCTGAATATTGTTTGAAATAAATTAATTTCCATATTATAATCTGTAACAAAAAGATTCAAACATAAACATTTATTTTATTATGCTTTATATATCTGTGTGTATGTGTATTATATATATATATATTAGTTTCTCATTTCATTTATAAAAATGTTTTTAAGTATTACTTATATTTCCTGTAAAACAAACAAATTCACATCAATGATGAACTAGGGGGAGGGAAACAAAATTACTCTTCCTTTTCTCTATAAAATTAGTGGTTGAAATATTGTATGGACAGTTGTGATGCTTTGTTTAAATGACTACTAATTCTATAACTTCAAATTATTGTGCATTTTAATCATATTTCATAGATGATTCTATGAAATATGATTAAAGAAATTCCATAATTAATATTAGTTATGTCTTAATTACTCTTAATTGAATAAATGCGAAGTTTTGATAATTTTCAATTAAATTAGACTTTAAAAAATGATTTATTATTATTAGGAAATTGAAACAGCACTATGGTTTATTATTGTTTATGAAATATATGTTATTTTTCATCTTCAACATTTAACTCCTATCAGTGTTAATTTTAAGTAGGTCAAGATCCTTTTATTCAATGTCTAACTATTATGAACTTTTCCTGTTGTTCTGGGTTTGTGAGTTTTATGAAAAAAGGGAGAATAAAGCTCCCAAGTTAGGAATTATGCTTTAAAAATTAAATTTTAGATGCTTTAATATTTTGGATATTTTAGGACCCCTAAGGGTTTTAATTTTTTTCACATATTTGTAGGAATGAATATTTCTCAATGATTTTGAATTCCTGTATTTGGAAAAAAAACTATTTTTAATGAAAAAAACAATTTTTTTCCTTTTACTTAAAATGTTGATCTTACCATTAAATAAATTTATAACATGTATTACTTTTTATTAGTTCTGCTCATAACATTATCAATTTTTCATAGTTAATTCAATACTTTAAATTGATAGCACAGCTCTAGAAAATTAAAATCTAATGAAAATATTTGTTTGACATACATAATTTATTTTTCAATAAAATTTTTTGTTTCTTAACAATTTTTATTTGAAATATTTATGATAGTAATTTATGGTTGTCTGTATCATATTTCAGACGAGATAAGCTCTGGATTTGTATGGAATATTGTGGAGGAGGTTCCTTGCAAGATATTTATCATTGTAAGTCATAATTTTTTGTCAATATTGTATACAGATAATTTTGTGATTTTGAAGAAGAAAAAAAATTGATTAACAAATTTCTACATTGTATTATATTTATTGTATTTCCCCTCTCTCTCTTTAAGTGAAATTGACTATAATCTAAACTAAAAAGAAATGTAATTATCATGTCAAATTTCATCATTTTTAATTATTGTGTCATTAAAATAATGCTCAATTTTAGCAACATAAACAGTCTAGATTTTTTCCACCAAGTTACATAATTTAAGAATTTTTTCAAAGTAATTTTACTAAATTTTTCAAAACAAATATTAGGCTGTACACTATTACTTCATATATGTCTTGTTATCATATTTATGTAAGAAAATTTATTCTAAGTAAAAGTATTAATTTTCTATCTAGTCATCAGCCATTTTTAAAAATTGATGAATATTTTGTTTTAATAATCTTTAGTGACAGGCCCTTTGGCTGAGCTACAAATTGCATATGTTTGTCGAGAAACTCTTAAAGGTCTGGCTTATCTGCATTCAATGGGGAAAATGCATAGAGACATCAAAGGCGCTAATATTTTGCTCACAGAAAATGGAGATGTTAAGCTTGGTAAGTTTTTCATAGAACTTTCACTGATTGTGTTGACGTGAAATAAAATGTTTCTAAAATATTTGTAATTAAAAAAAATTCTCATTTTCCATTGTTATTCAGTTTTGTTATCATTTTCTTTTAGTGTTAAGTATTAATTCATCATAAAGTTAAGTATTAATTCATCATAAGTTGTATTATGAGTTTTAAATTGATCCTACAAACTTCAATGGTTTGAATTAAAATAAAAATTACCAATATATAGGAAAATGATGAAGGAAATCAATGTTACTAATATATTAAACAAGTTAAATTGTCAATACCCTCAAAAGATTTAAAAGACAGCATTTTTTTTTTTTTTCCCAGGGGAAAAAACTTTTAGTAGTGTTTAAAAAAAATTGCTATATTGGTTTTCAGTCATTTTAATAAATCAAGGTGTTGTATGTAAAATATAAAGTGCATTTTTCATATTCAGATCAGTTTTTGCTACTTAAAAATGAATTAGCTTGAAGCTGATTTTGTTAAGTTAAAGTGTTTTTTCATTAAAGTAAAAAATAAAAAATGGCACTCCATACATAAGTTGTTATCAGAATAAATGAAATGCCTAAAAAAATATAAGGACGTTTTTTAATAATCTTTAGCATGTAAAATTTCCTTAATACCTCTAGTAATGGATTGGACAAATCCTGTATGGTTTTTAATGGAACATAAATATTATTCCTTATTCAGATATCAGTCCAGTAGAGAGGGGAATACTTTATTCTTCAAAATAGAGCAGAGTTACTTAATAATATTCATGTTCAGGGATTGGGATGATCTGTCATGAGAAATAATTTTATTACATACTTTTCTAACTGTGCCTGATTGGGTCTTGTTATATGGTTAGGAGCATTATAACCTGGAAAATTGCATCTTCCATAGGAAACATCTGTATCTAATTGGCTAAATGCTCCTTTCAATTTCTTGGTATTCTAAGGTGATGAAACTATGAAATTCATGCCCAAATTATAACAGAACTACCTCTGTGCCTTGCAATTCTATAACAATCAGTTGATATGCTTGTTAAAGCTTTCTTCAGACTTACCTATATTCAGTTGTGGGGGGAAGGCTGCAGAAGCTTATTGATTATGACAGCAGACTCATGGACGTCATTTTCGTCAAGACCTAGGTTCAAGCCCATGCCACTAAAGACCCATCCTGTAGCTGGGGCTGATGCACATTAAATCTGTCGTGGCTCAAAGTCCCCTTGTGGCATGGTGTGGAAGTTAGGAGGAGTGCCGGGACTCAGGTGTTGTCCTCGTCACTTGACCAAGGCTCAAAATTACAAGGTCTGTCATCAACAGCCCTCATGTTGCTTCTAGTGCATTGTTAATGAAACCAACTAACAACTGTTGTATGGGAAATGTGAACAGTGATTCACATTGAACTATATTCCTTTTTTCCATGCATCCTTCAACCAAGCACTAAGATCAGTACTCCACTTGAATCAATATTTAGCATTCACATCCATGAGAAGTGACTTTTGAATTGCTGTAGTGCCATAGATTTACTTTTTTATTTGTGCAGTTCTCTACTAACAATAATCATTAATATAGGAACATGTAGATGAAGTTACTTGGCTTCAGTCATCTTTTTTTGATTCCAGAAAGGGCTTCAGCATCTGACAGTCTTTTTCAATAAGCTTTTGCTTTTCACCACAGTTGTGCTTTGCAGAGATTGTTTTCCTTTGTTTGCAGTCATTTTTTCCATAGCTGGAGAAACACTCATTATGCTAATGGTTAGGTTTCATATGCTCTGACTCTCTGTGTAAGTTAGTCAAGTCATAAAAAAATCACTATATTCACTGCATTATTCCTAATAGCTATAGGTAGCAAAATACATACTATTTTCACTATAAAATTTCTGTTTGTTATGCTTGTGGACCAATAATACAAATTGTTTGTTGCCACACTTAACATTTTATAATAAAAAGGTAAATTTGAAATGCAGGGTGCATTACAAACTAGGTTTTGTTATTAATTGTTTTTACAAAACATTCTTTAACTTTATTTTAAAAAACAATGGATTTTATATTTTCTGAAATAAACAATTATCAACAGATATTTTAAGTGTTTGAACTTGTAATGTTGTAATCAGAATTATCTTGGAACTGATTATTGAATAACAAACAATATCTTTGTTTATTATTATTTTGATATTAATTGTTTTTCTTGTTATTTAAATAGACCTTGTTGTTCCAATTGCTCTGTCCCTTAGCAATTCATTCTCAATTTAAACAAGTAATAGTTAATAATTGTTTTAATTATTTACTGTAAACTTTGTATTTCTACTAAGAATTAAAGTTTCTTGAAAGTATTTTTAGAAGTTAAATAATTATCATTTCACCAGTGATAAAATCATTTACTTAGATTACACTAGGTGTTTATTCAGTATTTATTATTTTCCCCCCCACAGCCGATTTTGGCGTTTCTGCTCAGATAACTGCCACTATCAGCAAGCGGAAGTCATTCATTGGGACACCATATTGGTAAGATTACAATTTCTTTCTATATTGATCTTTTCATTTTGCTAAAATTAAATTGGTGTACATATAAATAAGTCCTTGAAACTATCAATGAAGGGGGGAAATGGAAACATTAATTATGCGAGGGTTTTTTTTTTTTTTTTTTTTTTTTAATTTTATTTCTTTCAGAAACGTGAAAAAACAATAAATATTTCAAGCTAAGTAATTTTCTCATGAGAAATTATTTTAGATTAAAATAACTGCTATTTTTTTTAATTAAAAAAATGCATATTAACTTTGAAAAATATTCACTATACTTGACAGAAATGTCTGAATGTCATTCAATTTTCCTGAAATTTTTATCATTTTCTATTCTGTACTTAATTTTCCTATCTGCCAATTTTTGTCTTCTTTTGGACAACTCCTTGGTGTGTAGTTTTTTTGTTTGTTATAGAGGGTATATACCTACAGAAACATTAACAAAACATTTTCTAAGTATGAAATTAAATGTCTAGTGATTGTATGATAATGTGCAAATACACATGGCAAATTATTAATCGTTTAAGACCAATCAAGTTCTAATAAAAATGAAAAACTTCACATTAGGTAATTTAGAGATACTTTGAAAATTTAAAATACTCTAGGTACTGTGAATTAAATTATATGGATATGTTTATCTGTAGAACTATTTTATGGCTCCCCTGTAAAAATTGAATGAATTATAAATTAATATTTAATTTTTGTTGCATTCTGAAAAATGTTGAGGATTAATGCAATGAATAAGATTTTTGAAGCATATAATGATTTGAGAAATTAAATTATGTATTTAGGAAATTCTTTTATTTACTGAGAGAAATAAATCTTACTAGTAAATAGCTGATGTTTTAAATTAAATGAATGTGTTGTATTGGTTATACTAGAAAAAATCAAAATTGTAAAAGTGGAAACTAAATTATAAAAGATATATTTTGTTTTTGTGAATGTAGTATGTAACATATTTATGTTGTAAAATATAGAAACACATCAAAACATCTTGAAGTCTTTTTAATGTTCATTATTATCTCTTTTCTAATACATAATTCAGTTGATATTTTTCTGTATTTTGATTAATTCATTTTAGCATCCATAGTAACATATTTCTTTGGTTTATTTTGATTTCAGGTAATTTTCATGTGGTTATAATAATCATTTTTAAAATCACATGACTGATCTTAATTTTTTTTTTATTCAATTCCCTTTTCCCTTGAAACGACTGATGCTAGGTTTTATAGCCGATTGACTCATATAAAATAATGAAAACTGTGAACTTCAAGCATATAGAATTCTTGATCCCGTGAAATAACATAATATGTGTTTTGAAGAATTGAAATATTTATTCTAATGTTATTAGACTTTGTTCGGGCATATTGTAATCTATGGCCATTTACACTCTATAGCTTTCATGTCAAATTGATTCTATTAAATTAATTTGGTTTTGTTTTCTTACTGTGCAGAAAATCTTAACTTGAAACATTTTTATCATTTTCTCGGACATGCTGTTGTATACTTATTTTTCTATTGTAATAAATAATGCACATGAGATAATACAAACGTGAATCAAATTAGCTGATACAGAGGAATCTTTAACCTAGTAATTAACTACACTATTGGCTATTAAAATTGCTACACCAAGAAGACAAATCACTACACATGTGAAATTTTCACGTCAGGAAGAAAACGCTGAGATATGCAAATGATTAGCTTTTCAACGCATAAATGTAAAGCTGGTGCTGATAATAACTCCTACATTGTGTTTGAATGAGGAAATTATATGACAGGTTTCTCATACTAAAGTTGTATTTCATCGTTGTTTCCTGATGAAAAGTTGTTGTGAGGCCTCGAATAAGAAGGAAAAAGGCTTACAAGCACATTTTTGACTTTGATTAAGGTCAAATTGTAGCCTACCTGGATTGCAGTTTATCATATCAGAGTATTGCGGCTCATGCTGGTCAAGATCCTATGACTGTCTGAATAATATAGAATCAATGGATACAGGGTAGTCATTCGAAACACAGTGCAGGACCTCCAAGGCCCACTATAACTGACAGCCAAGAAGATGGACATATTACCTGTATGTCCTTTAATGGAATGTATGAGTGAAGAAATGGGATCATTTGCAAGACTTCAAGTGTCTGCACAAACAGTTCAATGATGTTTACTGCAGCATGAGCCACCAGATCAACAACCATGCCTTCGGCTACCCTTGATTCTATATTATAGACAAGAGTGTCTTCAATTTTGTGATCAATGACAAACCTGGATGCAGCAATGGCATGACGTCTTTTCAGGCGAATCCAGGTTCTGTTTACAGCATCATGATGATCACATCCGTGTGTGGTGCCATCATGAACACATATTGCCGACATGTGATCGACCCATCACCTGGAGTGATGGTATAGAGTGCCATTGGATACATGTCTCAGTCATCTCGAGTTTGCATTGATAGCAATTTGAACAGTGTCTGTTACATTTCTGGTGTGTTAAGGCCTGTACCTCTACTTTTTGTTTCAGCCCTGTGAAGCACTATGTCGCAACAGGATAATGCACAACTGCATGTTGCTGATATTGTACGGACCTTACTTAATACAGAAAATCTTTTGCTGCTGCCCTGGCTAGCACATTTTACAGATTTTTCAACAATAGAAAATGTGTGGTCAATGGTTGCTGAGCGACAGGCTTGTCACTATATGCCAGTCTTTACACTCAATGGATTATGGCATCATGTTGAAACTGCATGGGCAGCTGTACCTGTACATGCCGTCTAATCTCTGTTTAACTCAATTCCCAGGCGTATGAGAGCTGTTATTGCAGCCAGAGGTGGTTATTCTGAGTACAGATTTCTCAGGATCTATTCTTCCAAATTTCTTGAAAATGTAATTTTTATGCTATTTCCAGCTTATAATATTTGTCCTATAAATATTTTGTTTTTTGCATTTCTTCCTGGTGTAGTAATTTTAATGGCCAGTTGTGTATTTCAGTATTTTAATAATTTTGTATAAGCTTTATATTTTATTTTTAAAGATTTTCAAAGGTTTCTTTTTTGCAGGATGGCACCTGAAGTTGCTGCAGTAGAAAGAAAAGGAGGTTATAATCAACAGTGTGATATTTGGGCTGTGGGTGTTACATCAATAGAACTTGCTGAATTGCAGCCTCCTATGTTTGACTTGCATCCCATGCGAGCTTTATTTTTAATGTCGAAGTCTGGTTTTAAACCTCCTCAACTTAAAGATAAAAATAAATGGTTAGTAAATATCATTTAGCAATGTCTAGCTTCATATAAATGTTTCTGTTACTTACTCCCATCTTTAATATTTTATTAGAGAAAAAAAATTTCTTATTTTTCAAAAATTCTATTCTTTATTAAGTGAAAAAATCGACGATGGAATATTGAACATAACTGAAAAACTGATAGAGAAATTCTTTTAAAAATTATGCATCTAATCCCCCCTCCCATTAAGAATTTCCTAATTTTTGTCCCTTTTTGTTTTGGTAACTCTTCATTACTTCTTTGACAAGAACTCTCATTCTCATTTTTATTAAAATGCTTCATTTCATGATACTGTTATTTAAGTTTGTATGCTTTCAGTTTCTATGACTGCCATTTTATTGTTCACAATAGATTAATTGAAATAAAATTATTTAAAAGGGGTTATTGTAATTTTTGTTCTGGTTACCCACATGGAACAAGGTTTGTATGTCAGAAATTCGTTGGCACTTTTATCAAGTTTTGTATGGTATTTACAGATTTTATGTCTATGTCTTATGTGCTGTGGCTTTTTCTTACTCTTACTAGTCTCAATATAGACCCTGTCTTTTAACAAATAACAAAAAAATACATGTGCACTTCATCTTCCATTTTAGAGCTTGTTTCTGCTCCTAACTTTTACTTGTGAGTACACATTGTGTCTGAGCTTAATGCACTGGCAACCCCTTTACTCAACAGAAAGTGAGGGAAACCACAATTTTCTCACACCAGCAAGTGTCATATATATTATACCCTTCCCCTAAGATAAAAGTTGGTGGAAATGAAGTGATACTCAATCATATTTTTCAGAAATTATTTGTGTATGACAACTGTGGCAAGAAAATACATATCAAATACTAAATGATTACAAATTGTATTAGCATAAAATAATCCCAAAATCACACAAATATCCTAAACCAAGAACACGTAAACATATCTACATTATATGTGATTTAAAATAACATTCAGTATACTTTTATAGAAATGAATGTTTCCTTATGTTTCAAATAATAAAGTAAATTCATAACATTCAATGAACATAATACTTTGTTAAAATACTTTTCCCTTTCCTTTTACATAATCATCACTTTTATACATTTATTTCATTAAGCATAATAGTGGTTAATATTGATATATTCCACTATGCATATTTAAAAAATTTCCCCACATAAAGAAACAATTCTAATTTAAGGCTTCATGGAAATCTTAATTATATGCTTGAAAGCATTAATTTTCATGCATTTTGAAATATTAATTACTATTAACTTTTAAATACTAATCCCTATCCACTTTAAAATGCTAATTATCATACTCTTCAAGACAATCAATCATTATACCCTTCATATTAGATCATACAAAAAAACATTTGTTGACATGTTTAAGGCAACTTATTCTTATTTCTTGTTCAGTCAATAAAATATAACCAATCAATAATTCAATAATCTGAAAAAAATATTCAAACATTGTATGACAATAACCACTCATAATCCTTAAAGTAATAAATCAATGTTTCTTAAAATAATCATTCAATGTGATCTTCAACAAAAACAATATTCAATCAATAATTCTTTAGTTTCAAAGTCCTTAAAACTGAGTTCATGTTTCATGCAAATTTTTTTCAGTCTTTGATAAAAATAATTTTTAACAAATGGAAATTTCTCACCACTTCTGGTCATTTGTCTGTCCTCTTGGTGTGGCATGCTGACCCATAGGTGGGAAATTGAAGATGATCTTATTTGGCTGAAGGGGTGAACACACATCTAAATGTCCTTTGCCAACTCCCTTTCAATTACTCTGGTCATCGAGATGAGGAAGGGATCTCTTTCATTGGGTAGGGGAGAGAATTGTTCCTTCATAACTGAGCTGGGATTACCCTTGTCATCATTGGTAGGCACAATGCTTGTGGTCTTTGATTTCCTCCTTTTCTTCTTTGTGCCAATGCTGAGGATATCATAAATCTGTGCATGTGTTCTTTTCCTTGGTAACTCCAATTATGAGGCTGGGTCGGTGATTAACCATGGGGTAGTTAATGTTCACTATATTCGAGACATTGTGATGTTTCAAATACCACCCCTTTCTCTTTTTCATTGCAGGAAGTGTAATCCTTCCTATGGGGGGGGGATTTGAATGTCCCTTGATGGTTTCCTTTCCTGTGGCATACTCTGTATTGATCTCTCCCTGTTTAAAAAGGGTCCTACCTCATTTTCATTTTTCTCCCTTGATTATCAAATTGTAGTAGAATCATACCATCTTTAAAAGGGGTACTCCTCATTATTGTTGCAGAAGTTAAATAACTCTCTTCTTTTACCTTCATTGTATGGTATCTAAATCTCACCTCATGTTGACCTGTTCTCCTTACTTGAAAACCTCGCAGCATTTATTTTTGTCTTCCCACTTCCTCCATTTTGTTTTTTGTCATTCCTCTTTTCCAATGGAATTTATGTTCTCTCTTTTCCAAGCTGTTATTCATGCACTTAAATGATGTTCTTCATTTGCTTCTTTCTTTTTGCTTGTACTTTCTTCCTCATCACCTTCTTCTATATTATTTCTTTATTCATTTTTTCTCTGTTTGCTACTGCTTCCAAGCTCTTCTTAAAGCAATGCTTTTCCCAATTTTTTTGTCCTTTCTGTTCTATTAACTATTTCTCAGTTCTCTTTGTTTTTCACCACATATCTGCAGTTCTTTTCTTTCATTAAAACATGTTTCATTTTTTAGTTTTTCTAGTTGATTTGATAAATTAAAAAATGTCCCTTTTTCTTTTTTCTGATAATACTGATTCTTCTTTTTCTCCAATAGTAATAGTTACCCCTTAAGTATCATGTCACTTTCCAATTGACCTTCTGAAATTCAATTAATTTTTGTTCTTCTAAATATTTAAATTCTTGATGTAGCTGTTCTTTTCCATTTTCTTTCCTCAGCATTTGTTCCCTTTCAAACTCCTTGACACAGTGCTTCTTTAGAACATTCTATCTCCAACAGACTTGCTTTTTCTTTCTGTATATGTATTTCCATCCATATATCTTCTTTTCTCTTTTCTTCTTGAAATTAGACTAATCACTTCAAGTCTTTCTCTTTTAATTTTTTGTCCTTTTCTTTTTTCAATATTCCTTCTCTTTCAAGCCCTCTTTGATGAAGTGCTTCTCATTCAATCTATTACATCCTTGTTTCTCTTGTGTATTTACGAAACATTTATCCCCTTTTCTTCTCCCAATTCAGTAGTTTCGATTTCGTAGAGTAGTTTTTGAGAGTAGTTTCGATTTCGTATCAACTTCTTTCCATCAGTAGATGTACTTTGTAATTGGAATTCCATATCTTATCTTCTTTCTGATTCTAAATCTTGCTGCGCTTTTCTTCTTTCAAACAAGTTCCCTAGTTCTTCATCATAGTCTTCCATGATGGTTATTACTTTCTTTGTTCCAACATTGTTAGATTGGAGATGTTTTTAATGCCCATCTCTGTTGAAACATATTGTAGATCATCTTTCTTTCTCTGGTAAGATAAGCCATAATCATTTTCCATTTCACAAATACAACTCTGGTTCTCAAAAGAGTGTGTGTACTGTAGCTTTTTCTTACTCTTGTAAAACAGACCCCACCTTTAATAAATAAAATTTATAATCCCTTCATCATCCATCTTGGACCTCATTTCATCTCCAACCTCTCACTCCCAATTTCAGGTTTTCTCTAACTCTATTACTCTGAAAACCCTCATTACTCTCCAAAAATGGAGAAAAGACACAATTTTCTCACACCAACAGGCATCAGGTATATTACAACAGAGTCCTTATTTCTGATGCATAATTTTCTCTGTGTTGGTTTATTTATTATCTTGAAATATTAGGAAATATGTTTACATAATATGTAGCTATTTAATTACATATAAATTCTCAAGTGCTTTCTTTTTAATATTAGATTTTATAATATCTTGTGTATTTCTTTCAAATTATTAAGTTACATATATAAGCAGCATTTATCAAAAATCTGTGTGATTCAAATTTTGTATCAGATTATCTTTGACTGAGATTGCTTAAACTCCCATATGTATATATGTGGCATTTGAGTTGGTTTTTCATACATTTGTGATGTTAAAGGTGGTTTTGTTTTCCAAGTTAAGCAATTATTAATATTAAATCTTATTTAATTTCATTTGTATATATATATGTCAATAAGGATAGTTTTAATTTAGGATTCCCTTGCGAAATCATTCCAGAATTGTTATACAATACAAATTAATATTGCTTTCTTTCTAAATTCGCTATTCTATTTTTATATGTTTGTAATATACAGCTATTTAATAAGTTTTAAATGAGTGTTTTCTTTTGTATAATTGAGTATTAAGTAATTGAGTTTTTTTGTATCATTAATAATAGAATTTTTGTATTTTTAAATTCTAGGACACCTGTATTTCATCATTTTGTCAAAGTAGCTTTAACCAAAAATCCAAAGAAAAGACCAACTGCCGAAAGGCTCTTGCAAGTAAGGCGATGTTATGTGTTACTTATCTTACTTTCTTTTTGTGTGTTTACCAGATGTACAAGGAAAAAGAAAACAGAAGTAAAATTTTTTGCCTTTCGTTGTTGACTTATAATATCAGATATAAAATTATTTTTTGGGAAAAAAAAGAGTTTGACATGCAAATTTAAATTATGTGTAATGAAAAGTGTAAAAAAAATTTGCTATGTGTATAACTTTTTTTTTAGAAAATTTCATTTTATGAAAATATTGATTTATTTAGTCTTTGATTTTTTTTAAAAGTTGAATTGCACAAATTTAATTAAATTTAAAAATAATTTATAATTTTATTCAGATCTTTATTCTCCAAATATTTAAATGTAAATAATTATTTTGAAAGTTTTCAAAATCTTTTATTGTATTGACTATTTATAAATTTTGTCCTGGTATAAATGTAATCACAACACATTCCCTTACATTATTTTTCCTTTCTTTATTCCAAGGAACGGAACTTTTTAATTAGAAAAACTTTTTTTAACTCCTCAATATGTTATGGTTCAAAGACTACTTTTGGTTTTATATCAAATTATTTCTCCTTTGCCTTTTAAAACTTTCTAGTTTTATCTTGCTCTTAGTTTTCAAAAAGGATACAATTTTTTTAATTTGCTATTTTCCTCGCTCACAAATTTTTATCGAGCATTTTTTAAAATTATCATTTAGGGAACATATGAGATGTGTTAATTTTATCTTGAATATTGAAAATGAAAACAATTTTTCTACTAGCTACTATGGCCCATTGAATTTAAATTTGAATTTTTTAGTTTTTTGTAATTGTTTTATATGAGAATTGATTCTTTAAAAAAGTGAAATATTAAAAACATATCCAAAATTTTTGAAACTATCATTAATCCATTTTAATAAGAAATTTTTCTAGTTTAAGGCTACACGGTACTCTTTTTCAAAAAATTTTTTTGGAGACAGTAATATTAAAAGTAACTTATGTATTGTTTTCATACTATATTATTAAACTGATTCTGAAAATAAAAAGTCAATTTAACTAGTCCTTATTTTAAAATTTAAAAAAATTTAAAAATTTTGAAGTTTTTTTAAACCCTTATAAAATACACAATTTTTGAAATTTTTTAATTATTTTGAGTGATTTATATTTCATACATTATTGCAAACAAAAGTTAGTATGGATTTGAAAATCTGTTCCCTTGTTGATTTTTAATAATTATTTTTCTAGCTAAACCTGGAAAAAACAGGAAAATTTTTAAAATATTAACTTTAACATTTTTTAAAAAAATAACTAGGGATCCCAGACCTAAATCCATACTAACTTTTATAGAACACATATATCTCAGTATGTATAAAAAATTTCAAGACTCTATCTTGAACAGAAAAAAAGCCTTAGGGATTAGAAAACACATCTTCAAAAATAAAAGTCTGAGAAAAATGCATTTAAAGTTTTTAAAGGCATAAAACAAAAACTAATAATACTTGCAAAGATCTAAATTTTTAATATATTATTTAACTACTTATATAATATATGAAAACACTACTTTAATTAAATATTATGGCAAATATTTTTATTTATTCAAAATATGTTTTTGCAAAATATCGATATAGCATTTTTTACGATGACAGATAATTCAGCTTAAAGTTAACATAATAATTTCACAAAAGTTTTAAAACACAATACACTTATAAAAAATAATAATGATATAAATAAAAGTTTAAAAAAAGTTAAAAACTACCAGGTTTGTACATAGCACCTAATCTTTTCTGAATTTTAAGTCGACGCAATTTAGCAAGTTTTATTTTTTTCTGCGCAACTTTAAAATTTGCAGATTTCCTTTTCTTTCTGAAATAGGTTCTCCTATAATGAGTAAAGTACACTAAATGTTCTGATGACAAACTTGTTACAAATTCAATTAGCATCCTGAAATGTTTTTAGAGCTTTTAATGTTCCAACAATAAATTCAGGTATTGCACTCGACATGGCAATCAACACGACTCCTAGAAGCTGTATTTTCTTTGGAATATTTGTCCCATATCATCGAATGTAATGCTTCATTAGAATTGTGTGTCAAACCTCTGACACATGTGCTTAATAATTCAGTTGATGCTAATCGCTGATAAATAGGCAAGATTTTGGGCAAATATTCTTCGTTGATTGTTATTTTTACCCAATCTTTGTGAATACCTGATTTTTTTCCACGTGCTAATGATAACTGGTAAAAACACCAAGAGTCAAAGAGCAAGATTGTGTCCCGGAAACTAATACTCTCAGATCTTTCCCATAATTTCACAGCTGCATTTACTTCCATTGCACTAGATGATCCGACATGTGTTGTACTACAAACATTTTGTTGTCCTTTGTACCAAATACGAAATTCAGCACTTTCTTCTCCAAGCTCAAATTTAGTCTGTTCACATTCTCCACGTCGCTTTGACATTACTTCGTAGTCTATCACAAAGCCAGTCAGCAAGTCGATAACATATCCTATTCCGATATTTGACGTATGTTCTCTTGTCAACCAGCTTCCATCATATGACATTCCAATACCGACTATATCTTTATCATTCCTTGAGCCCTACGCCTCAATGACATCTTTACGAATATAAAGCAACGGCTGATTTGACCCAACAAGATGTCCAATCAGAACTTTTGGCTCATAATGTCTTTTAAGTTTTACTAAACATTATATTTCAATTCATATGCATGCAGAATTTTTCCAACGATGAGTAGCCAAGTCACAAACTTAACATACCTTGCACTAATCTCATATTTACATCAAATGGAACATTAAAAAATTGATGCTTGCTAACATTTGATATTTGATGTAATATAGCATCAATTAATTGTTATGAACATGTTTCACTCTAGGTTTGGTCACAATTAACACATACAACATTCACTTTATATGCAAATCTATTTCTTTGACCACAGCAAAGTTTTAAAGATACACTATGGCAAATATTGCTTAAAAATATTCCAAAATTATCTGTAAACAAACATTCAGTATCCACTATAATGTAATTTGAAAGATAATTTTATATGTAGCAGAAGTATTAAAGATATTTGTATTCTGAAGTTTTGTAGTTATATCCACTAAAGCAGGTTTTTAGCATTGTCATTATCAGCAGTACTCTATCTCTTAGAAGTGTTGATTCTCTTCTCAAGCTGCGAAAGTTTTGTCCGTGGCATTTTTTCAACAGAAAAAACTTCACTTAAACAATTTAAAATAGCTTTTAACTTATATAAATTATATGCAGAATAAATATTGGTCTTGAGAAATACCTTTTCTTATCAATTTTGGCTAAGTAACTATAAGCACATCAAGAACTCAAAATATAAACAAACATAAATGATTTTAGTAGTGAAAGTTGAAGTTAATATCTACTTCTCTGCAAGTATCGATATTATTTAAAAAATATCAGTAATTAATTAAATTTAAGAATGAAAAAATGCTTTAAAATGAAACCGAAACTAACCACGCCCCCCTCAGCTGTCAAAAATAGTGACTGACAATGCTCAGAAAACTTCAAATATCTTAAAAACTAATTGGTTAATAGATCTAAAATTTGGGGCCAAGATTCCCAAATGTATGGGCTACAGGAAAATGCAAAAAAAAAATTTTCGATAAATTTGTCATTTTTAGGGTACTGTGTAGCCTTAAGTAATTTTCACACCATGCAGAATATTTTCCTCAAAAATTTGTTTCTATTACTTGCTGTAAATTGAAATTTATAGAATTAAATATGCCATCTTTATAAACCATTTAAGATATAAAATAATATTTCAATGAAAAAAATAGTGGATATACAGTATTCTGCCTTAGTCCATAATTTCTTAAGTATCTAAGTTTGGTAAAATTTTGAAATACTGTGTGTGTAAGTGAAAAACTTGTTATGTTAAAAAGCCCTAGTATACAATATCCTTTGCTTTTTCTTAAACAATTATCTTCATTTATTTCCCTCCATTTGTTTAAGCCTGAGACCATTAAAAAATGATGACAAAACCCTTTATTTTTAATTTGGAATTTCCTCATGAAAGCTTGGGGGGCTTTTTCTGCATTTTTATTCCTGGAATCAAATTCTAACACCTTTATAATTTTCGTATTCTTTGCAAGAAGTCGACAGCTCATCAAAATCTATGACTGCTCCTATCAAAGTGCAGACTCCAGTGAATGATAAATGCTCTCTTATATTCAAAGTCCCATCACTTCAGATAGTTAAAATATCTGGTGACAAATTTTCTTCTATGTATCACTGCCCTTTTCAGATTTTTCTGTGCATTTTTCTTTTGTCACAAGTGCAAGTTTTTTTTTTTTTTTTTTTCTTGGATATTTTTTGTCCAATAATATTAGTAAGACTCATCATTGCACAAAAAATTTTCAAAATCTAAAATTTTGCCATTATATCTCAATACCAAAACAGATATTCCATTGATTTGGGGGGCATTCCTTTTATCACCTGTCTTTTCACAGCATGAGAATGAATTGACAATCCCACAGTTTTTGCTATCTATATTTCAAAATGAGAAGACAAATCCTGACTTGATTTTTTTGGTAATTTTCATAGATCCATAGAACTTTAATTATTAGAACCAACATTATATTGAAATATAATTAAAGACAAAAGAAACGTCAATTATTCCTTCTTCAGCAAAATTTACTTTCAACAAAAACTGAACTGAACACAATTTCCTGCATACATACCTGTATCATTAATTTGTAAAACATGTACTTTTTATAAATTGATCCCCATTGCACATTTTTTTTGGATGCTGTCCAGACTATTTGTATGGAATCCATTATTCACATTAAGAAGGGGTAAACAGACTGAAAAAATGTCATCAGAAGGATGATGATGTGTTGCAAACTTAATGCTAATTAATCCCACTACTTGAAACATATAATGAGGCTTATTACACCTTATTAATAATATGAGGATGTGGCGATTGTGAACGTTTTTTAACATTGCAATGAGAAGCAACACAAGGGTTTTTGGCAACAGACCTCGTAATTTTGAACCTTAGTCAAGTGATGAGGTGGAACCTGAGCTGGCACCTCCCTCTCCAAATTTCACACCACATCAGTGGGAGAATTTTGAACATTGACAGATTTAATATGCTTCAGCCCTGTTACATGGCTGGTTGTTAATGGCATCAAGGCTCAAACCCACGACTTCCTTCTTGTCAACCAATTTTTGTCTTTTTTTTTTTTCAATTTTTTCACGTCTAGAACAAAGTTAAATCTTGTTTGGCACAGCATAGCCACATCTGGTTCTTGCTCCAATAACCTTTGCATTCAACTCACTCAAACCCATAACTCGACAAAAACAACGCCTGCTGCGAGTCCTTAACCAAGACCACTATGCTATTGTCACCTCATGGGGATGTGCCATTTGTGTATTTATAAAAGCTGATTTTGCTAAAACTTTTTGGAATATTTTGAAAAATTTTGGAACTTTATTTAGTATCATCAAATGTTTGGTATCAAAATATGCAATATGAAATAAATTGCCATCCTTTGAACCACATTTAATATTCAAAAGTCATTAAATAATGAGCATCTTTTGCTAAATTTAGACAATTTTCAAAATTCAAACTTTTTTTTCATGTTCTAAGTAAATTAATGTCTTACTTATTTTAAATTTTGAAAGGAGAAAGGTTTAATATTTTAGGAAAATAACTACCCATTCAAAAAAAAAACTTTTTTTGGAACCTCTCATTAAATAAATTATATTAAGTTATAAATTTTTTATATTATTTAACAAAATTTTCATTACATTTTTATATAAAGTGTTGATTTTTTCAATATTGATATCTTAAGTACAATTCAAGATGTTTTTTTTTTTTTTTTTAGCATCATTTTATTTTTATTTTTCAGATTAATATCTGTTTCATTTCACATATATTAATGTTTCAGATATATTACTATACTTTCATGATTCTCAAAATTGTTAATTTTTTTTTAGGTAGTTCATATGTATAGTGAAAGTATAGATAATTTGAATCTGTTATAATGTGTGCCATTATTTTCCAGGTTATAGTAATATTTAAGTCAATAGATATCATAACAATACGAAATGTTAATTATTGATTTGTTTTAATGATTTCTTTTTTTTAAAAAAACATATTAAATAGATTGTTTGTGTGTTTTTATTTGTAGCATCCTTTTGTACAAGGAGACATTGGAAAGCATTTAGCTCGAGAATTACTGGAAAAGTTTAGCAATCCTCAACATAATTTTACTGATTTGGAACCTGATGATGAAGGGGTCAGTTTTCAAATATTATTGAAAAACCTGTATGACTAATTGTTTTTGTTAATTTTTGTTCTTCAATACAACCTTATCCAATATTGTATGAAAACCAATAAAAAATACCCTCTCTGTTAAATCTAAAGCAACAATTACAATTTGCATTTTGTTTATTAAAATATGCTGTTTATATTTATTTGATTACCTTGTTTGTTTAAATGATTCCCTTTTATTTAAATGATTACCTTTGAAAGAAATGACTAAAGCATAAGCTTAAAATATTTAACTATGTATCTAGATGCATTTGAATTCTCAGCTGTAGCGAATTATCTTATGTAGATGACTTTTTTTTTTTTTTTTTTTTTTTTTTAAAAAAATTTATTTATTTTTTATAAAATTTTAAAAAAAAATTAATATTTAATTTTAAAAATTAAAAAAAAAAAAAAAGAAAAAGAAGAAGGAAATTTTTTT
>BMAW01073269.1:271531-325549 GCA_019974015.1 Nephila pilipes
TTTTTTTTTTTTTTTTTTTTTTTTTTTTTTTTTTTTTTTTTTTTTTCAAAGCTGCTCTTTATAGCTTCTGATTAAGTAAAATAATTTTTTACAATTTGTTTTCTTTTGCAACATTGATATTTTGCTGAAGTTAAGAAATCTTATTTATCTATCTCTGTATTAAATGTATATTTGAATTAAACAACTGTAGCTTGGAATTTCTGAAGTTTCATTTAAATTTATCAGAATTCTCTCCTTAAATCCTGAATTTTAAGATACTTATTTTCAACTACTATTAAGATGATGTGTATAACCTTCTGTTAAAAATCTTTTTAACTTGTTATTATAAATATAGGGGGAATCCACGTGTTAGTTTTGTGTGAAAGCTTGGAAAGTGTGATAATGCATCACCTAAATTTGATTCAACATTGATGCTTTGTCAAATAATTCATTTTGCAGATTTCATGTGAAAATAATCCACATAAACAAAATTGCACCAATTTTAACATAATGAAATTTCTTCATATATGTTATTTTAACCCTTCTTTGTATATATTTTTTCTTTTTTTGTGTGTGAAATAAATCAAAGTGAAATAATTCATGCTCTAGATTAAAGGAAAAATGTTTAAAAAAAATCCTAGAATAAATATATAATATAAAATAACTGAACACTATGATGGAAATATCTAATCATCATGTAAATTTACATGTGAAAAGCTCAGTACAAAGTAAATAATATATATATATATATATCTTTGAATTATTATCCACTCATTATTGCTTTTTATTAGCAAAAAAAAATCTCGGATTAGTTTTAAAAAATATTCAAGAAATCGCGCGTTTCTTCCAACTACAACAAACAGCAGAATGACAAGTTCAAACCAGCTATAATGATAGTGACATTGATTTTTTTTTGATACTTTCATTCCTTATTTTTTTTATACCTTCATTCCTTATTACGCTATAGTCGTGAAAAAAGTTGCCAGCAACAATGAATTTACTGTACACCTGTTTTAAGTACAATTTTTTGTTCACTAAATGTTATGATGGAAATTTCCATCATCATGCAAAAAAGGGTTAAATGCTTCAAAATTATTTATGGCTGAGTTATTTTTGTCAAGTAACTATTAAAATTTTTGTTCTCTCCATTATTATGGGAATAAAGCTATAAAATAGCTGTCTTAATCAGAATTTGTCTTTTCTATTCATTTTTTCAATAAGAGATTTTGTGCAATTAAATAAGTGAGGAATGTTCTAGGTCATATATTTATGATTTATTTTGAAGTTTATATATATACATTTGTGAATTTCTCAGTAAGAAAATTGAATTCTTGATTAATTCAACATATTTAATGTGGTTGTATGTGTTAATAATCATATTTTCGAGAAAAATGCAAATGAACTGTTAAAATTATGTTTATTACTTTCTGAGAGCAAGAAAGAAAGGTTTTTCACTGTGAAGCTAAACAACTTTTAATAGTAATCCTTGTGTCATTTTTAAGCTTATTAGTTTATCACTTTTTGAGTAAATTTTCCTCATTCTTTAAAACTACTTAGTTTTTAGTTTGTTTTTTTTACGCTTGAAGAGACCAGCGAGATTAAAGCATTTTGTATTCTTAGGAGTCTGTTGGAAGTTGTAGATGAAGAACTTTTGCTAAGGTACGCTCTTACTAACTTTGTGTGTTTAGTGTATTATTTCTTTAAGTCCTGCTAATATGTTTGCCTGTATTTTAAAACTTTCATAGGCCTTAAAAAATGCACTGCTCCTTCATATTTGTATTCCTTTTTGCATTTTTAAAATTTATTTTGCTTTGATTTTGTATAGTACACCAATATTATAAAAGTGTTTCGGAACATTTCAAGAAATTTCAATATGTGAATTAATGAAATCAGATTAATCTCAGCAATGCAATTTTGTTCAATAAAAAGATTGTTGATTTAAAAATCAAAACATTACATTTTATATAAAATCCCTTGAAAATCATTTCAAAAAAATCAGTCATGCAATTTTAAATAATAATCGCTTTATTTTTTTAAAAAAAGGTTAGTATGTTAAGGTCTTAAATAACTTCATAAACTCCTCAAACTATTGGTTGTAGTCAACTTTATTCTGTCTAAAATTCTTCATGAATTAGTGTTGTGTATTATATAGAAAGTAGTACTAGTCTGAAACGAGACAGGTTTGTATAGCTACTTTTCTGAATGTAAAATATGTCAAATTAACATAATCATGCTCAGTAAAGTATGATTTAAAAGAACTGTATCTTAATATGATGTTTTTAAAGTATCTAAAAATGGATGCATTGTTAAGGAGTTGTCCATTTGTGAGAAAAATGGTTGAATGGGAAGAACATGAATAGAAAAAGAAGAAATTAAAATGTTATAACAATTAGATTGTATATTTTAGAGTTTGAATGTTATGAAGTGAAAGAGTCAATAAAGTGTTAGTTAACTTCTGGCTTAGATGAAACTATTAATCAACATGGTATACACTGACAAAGTTACCAGGTGGTGTCCTGCAAAATTTTTGGCCAAATTGTTCATAACTATTGGGCTAAATTGACAACATTCTGAAATAGGTGCAGGTTCTTCCTCATCATATTCCATACTTCTCTGGGGGAAAGGGCAGCTTCCTTGGCCAGCAATCGAAAAGTGTTTAACAAGCTTGAAGACAATTCATATCAAAGTGAGCTGTGTGCGACCAAGCTCTTGTTAAAAAGAAAGTCAGCTCAAAAGGACCAACAACACAACAGATCATAGAATTTTTATTTATGTGCCACGATTGATGAGCAAAGAAGTCCAACTATCAAGGGAAAGGAAACCCCAGGCTATTTGCTGTATTGTAGACTTGTGTGTTTTGTAATAATTAAGGTAGGATATCTACTCTTTCATGGACATCTCCAGATATTTCTGCCTTGGTCATCAAGATACAGTTGCATACAGGACTCCTCACTAAAGACCAGCTGGTGCAAGTTCCAAGCTGATCAAGCCCAGCATATTGTAATTTAAATTGATATGCATCATCATGAGGAGTAATAAACATTATAATGGTCAGCTTGAGCATAGATTCAGCCCTCATTAAAGGTCTATCAGTGGTCCTGTTGGTAACTTGTATACAATTTACACAATGTATTCAATGCTATGATAGCTGATCTGACAATAGCTGTGTATTTCCATTCTGTAGTAGCCTTAGCTTGACCGCTGCCTATCATATGCTGAAATTTGTCTTTGTTCACCCAGTCTTGTCAGCATTGTCTAATCAGGCAACAAAAATGTTGACATATTCATCTTTTTTTTTTTTATCCACCTTCTTTTAATTCAATAGCATGAGCTCTTTTAAACTAACATATACTCACTCAATCAATTGGCAAGGTATCATTACAGTCAATATCTGCAATCAACATATAACATACATTTTGACCATCAAATCAATCCACCTTATTGATTTCTTCACTTTGAAAGGATTGAACTTGTGGAATAAATTACCAACCTTTCTGAAATTTTATACATTTCTTTTTGTGCATATTTTCATTCCAACCACTGATTGGAAAACTTCTTAATATTGCATCGATTTTTATTTTATTTATATTGGAGTGCAAATCACAGTTGATATTACATGAAATTAATGAACAGTTTTGTAGAATAGTTCAAAATGAAGTTCTTTGTTTCCATATACTTTTATTCAATTATCAATATTAGGAGATTTATTTGCATCAGACATTTTGGAAAATCTTGTATGATTTTTTTTAATAGTCTTATTATATAAAATGTACTTTCTTCCAGTGTACTGAAAGCATTTTTCAGTTTTTAAAACTCATTTAAATTACTAATTTTGTCACTGTAACACTTATAGATAATTTACTAAACAAATCTCAATACCATTGTCTGTTGAAATAGATCATATGGAAAAATTACATAGTTACCCTAAGCTGTGGAGAAAATTTACCTACATTATTAAATGCACAGCATGACACAAAATAATTATTGATGTCGGATAGAATTACTTGTAATTGTTTTTTTACATTTCTTGATTTATTTTAAATGAGTGATACATGAACATATTTCTTTTACGATTTCACTTGATATAGGAACACTGTTTTCTCCGTATGTAGTGAATTACTCCAAGGTTTTTAAAACTTCTTTTGCAAACTTCAAAAAAGTTCATGTTATATGAAAATGAAAAGTATTAATGTATTTATGTATAGCTATTTAAATGTAAATGCTTACATAAATAGTTCTGATAAAGGTCAAATAACTTGTAATTTTTCTATTTGTTTATGAAATGAACAGATTTCATGCCTCTTTGTGGTATTTTACTTTTAAAAAAAAATGATTGATGAGGTTGTGAAAATGTGTTTTCAAAAGCTCTAGTTGAAAACACATTGGTCTGCATATGATAATAAATGGTTTTGAATTTTTAAGAGTTAAGATTGTTATTAATATAATATGAAAAATAAGTTTGGGGGTTGAAAAAATATTTTACATGTTTTTTTATGTATACTTAATGGATAGCTAATCACAGTTTTTCTCACAAATTGTTGTATTTTTCATTAATCAGCAGAATGATTACAAATTTTTTAAGTTTCAGAATGAAGAGAGGAAAGGATTATATATAAAAATATGAACTGTGTACAGAAAAAATTGCTATTTCATGTATAGTTTAATGTATGAAATTAAAAATAAGTGCCGTTAAACAGTTTGAATTATTTAATTAGTAATATTCAATAATTAAAAAAACAAAATAAATTTTATGATTAATTTATCTTCTAGGAAAAGGAATAAACTTCTTGTTCTAGAAATTATTCTATTGGCTTTGAATTATTTTCATAGACATCAGAATAATACTAAAAATATATAGCCATGGGTATAATAAAACAAAGGAAAAATTATTTTTTAAAATTATAAATGCATTCACAGGCCAGAGAGGCATATAAATGGAATCTAATTATACATTCATTAAGAACAATTATACTTATATTCCCAAATTTTTCTTTATACATTCTAGCTAGCTATACATATAGCTTCAGTGATCAGCAGCTACATTAAGCTGTGATGTTTCATATAAGTTGTTTTTATAAATGGGGGTAAAATGATTATTTTACCCTTGCTTTGTTATTTATATGAAACCAATACTAGTCTTAGGTACTTGTAAATTTTGTTAAGCTTAGATGAAGGTTTTTGTATTTATATCATTAATAAAAATCCTGTCCTTAAAACTGAACAGAATGTATTTTCAGTTTCATAATATAGGAATTTTTCCGTTGTAGATAAATAATCATTAAATTATAATTATGTGATTCACTTTATATATATTGCTATTTCATATATAATGTTTTATATATTTATATATTACTTATGTTCTTCTCAAAATTTGTTTTTCATGTCTGATTCAAGAAATCAAGAATATTCATTCTTTTTGTTGATCGTGAAATGTAGATAGTTTTTTTAAAAAAAAATTACCTAGATTTAAATTTATCTTGGTTTCAAAAGACATTCTAGATAATCCAGAATATTGTATTTGAACAGGTTATTATTATATCAAAAAGCTCTCAATATCCATTTTTATAGTGAGAGTATAAAGTAATAAAACAAATTTTGAAAAATTCTAATCAAATTCTTTTCATGATTTCATCCCTTTTCCAGTAAAATAAATCAATACAATCAATTTAGTAGAATGCTAAAAATCTATTATATGTATCTTAATAAAATGTATTAATCAATTTACTGTATCAGAATTAATATTTTGTGCTCTCAAATCAAGGAATACAATTTTTTATACAAATTAAGGAAATGCTCATGTATCATAATAATAATAAAATTTATTTATCTTTATAATGTCATTTAGATTTCTTAAATAGTAATGTTTTAGTATATCAACTTCAATATAGTGAAATTTTGCATCAATTAGTGTCTATTATTCCAAAGAATTTAAGAGATGAATAATTTTGATTATATAATTTTGGATTTGTTTCAGTTGATTTAATGCTTCTGATATTTCTTCCTTGTAAAAAAAGTGTCACCCCTCAAGCTAATTCGTATTAATATTCACCATAAGTATTAGTTATTTTATTTTTAAAAATAAATAATTTTCTAATCCACACACTTAATATGTTGTGATAATTAATATATGAAACATGAAAGAATCATGAGCATTTATTGTTTTAACATGATTAGTTTTTTCATATTTTTCAAACTAATATTGCCTCAAAATAATATTTTAAATTAATCATTGTAATTCAAAAATATATGCACAGAAATTCACAAATAAAGTTCATAATCTTCAATATGCTGTACAAAACTGAATTAACATCATATGTTTTAGTGTTTACTAAATCTGCTTATCAACAGTGTAGGATCTCTTTAGGTAAGTACAGGAATCTCTCATGAACAAAGGGTACCCTAGTGATCATTTTCTTTCCCATGGGGTTCATTGCCTTTGGTAAAACACAAGTGACTAACCCCTGGGATATCTTATTTTCAACCCTCCATCTCGTCAGCTTTTTTTTTTTTTTTTTTTTTTTTTGTCTTCATTGCATCTCAAACAAATGTTTGGCACATCTTAGTCAGATTTGGCTCTTGTGTCATAAACCCTAAATGTTACTGACTTCCTAGTACAAAGAAGTCAATTATCATTCCTATTTTGATATGCTGAGTCAAAAATCTCCAAGCCAAATTTGATCTTTTAAGTTCAGGATAATATATAGAAAACTGAAGTCTTAATGTGTTGCTGAGATTTAAAAATGTATCACCCTTTTCCTTTTTTATTGCACTTGATAATCAGAATGTATGTAGAAGAATCTGTATTATCATTTAAATGTATTCATTAAACAATTACTGGGAAAGAAGTCCAGGCCATTTAAAAAATAACTAAGACTATGTAACATGTTAATTATTGTTGATCTTTTATACCTGATGGTATTATGATTTTATATTCATTTATGTTGGCCATATTTATGAAGATAATTTTTATAAATGCAGTTGAACAAAATTTCAAAATGAAGACTAAATTCTTTAACATTTTACCCGTAATCAAGATTATTGTAGTTTTGAAACTCTTAGGTCTGAAAGATACCATGTTTTTATGCATTAAAATATTCATTGGCAACAAAAGAATTCAATTAAAAATATTCTATGAAAGGAATGAAACAATAGTTGTGGGTAAATTTAATCTAGATTTTTGAGATTTGTTTGAAGGGGAGTTTTGAATATATCAACTTTCTTTTTTACAAAATAACATGTCTGGGTAAAAGTCAAGCAAATTTATCTCTTGAAAGTGATATCAGTAAATTTTGTTTCCAGTCAAAATGGCTAAAAATTAAATCAAAGATAGTATGCAGCTTGGCTACTTGTTTAGGGAGAATATTCTTATAACTAACATGTAAAATGAATTTTTAAAAAAATTTCATTAGAATTTGGTGAAAAAAATTATTTACCAAACACCCAAATATGGATAACATAAAATGGTGAGTTTAAAATCCTCAGTGAAAAACTTATGAATGTCCAAAACGTTTTTCGTTGTAATGTTAATCTGAACTATTTCTGAATAAAATTTTAAAGATTTGCTTACAGTTTAAAGTTAGCCAGCCCTTTTTAAATAAGTGTTGTTCATTTTGTTTCAAACACTTATTCTTCTAAATGAAGCTATGTTATCAGTCCTGTTTTGTCATAATACAATAAAAAATTTGTGTAAATGTTTCATGATTTGATAATTAAATGTTGTTAATGTTATCTGTTAGACTAGTGCCACATATAGCATATCTAAAGCCGTTGAAACTTGTTATCAGAATTGTGGATTAATTACTGGAAAGTTACTTATTTCAGTCTTGATTCCACCAAAAGACCCTCTTGCAAAATAATAGACTTGACCATAATATTTATTTAGCTGGGTCAACAAAATGCCTTTTAAGATTTAGTGTAAAAGCTGTGAGAGTGATGTACCAATTCGAGTGTCATCCTTGTCTTTTGACCTCGGTTTAAAAATTAAAGCAACCCACAACCACTATACATCCACTGTTATGATGTTATTTAATAAAAAATCAAACCATGATTAAGGGTTTGTTCTTTTCACTAATGTTCAGAACTAAGATAATCAGCTTATTTAGTGGAATTTCTCAAATTCCTAAATGAAAAGAAAAACTAATGGTTCCAAAAATGCAATTTCTATTATGTGGGTATTTCATGTGCTTGTGGACTATGCATTCAGAAGAAATTCTCATAGGCAATCATGCCAAATTCCATCCTTCGTTCTTTCACACACTTCTGCAACTTTATTTATTTATTTATTTTGCAACATTTGGTGAAATTTAAAATGTAACAGTTAATTAGAGTATACACTACCATTTATTTAATTGAATGAGGTAGCAGTCTCCAAGTGCAGGTTGCTAGAACTTTTAATGTATCGTCTAACATCGTGTGACACTTTATGGAGATAGTTTTGTTTGTGGAGATAATGCTTAGGAAAAGTGATCCAAAAGCCTCAATGATCAATAAAGATACATATGTCTATTATAACATGATGTAACAGGAGTGCAACAGCTTCATAGCAGCCTCATGAATTTCATATGGTCACAGAATCCAAGTTTCAAAGGTTATTGTTTCCAGAAAACTACTTGAGAGAGGTATGCTTACAAGAACACCAATTGTTTGTATCCTGTTCACTTCCACATACAGAAGAGCCCTTTTAGCATGGTGCAGAGAACATCGACATAGTGGAGGAGACCTTCACTAATTAGTCCAGATTTAGCTCAACAACAGATTATCGACTTATCTTCATCTGGAAGGAACCAGAGATCTGCAATAAAAGTCCTCCAATATCTGAGATAGAGCCCTGTATGACAACAGAGATTTTATGGTAGGCAGCATGATGGCAGACAAGTGCAGACTTCCATGTTTTTTACAGATGTGTGATTGCTGTGAAGTTAAAGAACTAAATCTTGAAGACCAATGTTCACATTTTCAGGGGTGCAATTGACACTGATTTCATTTTTATGAATGACAATTATCTGCAGAGGATTTATCTGGTCAATGAATTTCTGGAAAGGGAGAATATTCGCCGGATGAAGTGACTAACCAGATCTCCAGACCTTAACCTTATAGAACATATTTGGGAGCTCTTGGTAAGACAATTGCAACTCACCTTCCTCCTCTCAGAACCATCCAAAGCTTGAAAACAGCATTGCTGGAGAAATGATACCAACTTTCTCAGAGTTTCATTAATTGTCTCATTTCCAGGATGAATTATTGTTGTGAAAGCTCTATGACTATGAGATGAAACCTTTTTTTTTTTTTTTTTTTTTTTTTTGTTTCATCTTGTGATCTCTCTTTTAGACTTTCTTGCCCAGATAAGTTGAACACATAGTTATTACAAACCATACTGTTGTATGGATATTTTTACCTTAATATATTTCATGTATATCATATCTGTATATATACATAATATAAGCTATGTCTACCTTACCTGTTGTATGGCTATATATATGTATATATATCAACCTATGTATGTACCTAATTTCATTAAAATCTGACCTGTACTTCTAGAAATAATCAACCAAAAGTTCAAATTCTCTTAATTTTGCATTCTATGAACAAATTGCTTTCTTTTAGAGGCCTTAATTTTAAAAATGTATTTTTATTTCAAAATCAAAATTATGTCAACTTTTAAAGTATGTTAATCTAAATCAAAAAGATAAACTGAAAATATTAAATGGTGAGATTTCATTTATCAGTAGTTTTTATATTCAAATTAACCTAAGGATGACAATGCTGTTTGGTTAGCTGTTATAATTTTAACCATAAAGATTTCATAAATAAAACTTTTTTTTACAATATACTTATTTGTATCTTTTCTTACTTTAAGATATTCTTGAAATTTATTTTGTTCTATGACAAATAATTCGCGTTTATTCATTCCATTCAAGGCTGTACTTACAGAGCTATCATCTGAAAAATAAATTAAACTTTTGTGTCATCAGTTATAATTTGAATTGTTAATAAATAATGTTTTTTTTTCTATTATGGCCCTTGACCTTTTTGCTTATCTCCCTACCCCCATTTTGACCTGCATTTGAAAATGATCTGAATTGATGATAAGGTTTTGATTCCCTTGATTTAATATTTAATAATATGAAAGGGGTGAAACTGGAAGCTGCTTTTTGTGAATTTCTGTTATTTTAAGTAACATCGAAACTAGTAGTTTCAACTTTCCTCATTACCAAAAAATGCACTTCAAAAATATTTTATATGAATTAAGCCTCCACAACTGTGTAATGTCATTAGCTCATTACTAGAATTTCGCTTTCAATATTCAGTACATGTATATTCAAAATCATGCATTAGTTTTACATTGTAAATAAAAAATGTAAATTTGTAATTTAGATTTGAATTTGACAGAATTAATCTTTGGCTTCAAGCATTTCATGTTATCAATAGCATATTTTCCTATCTCAGCTAATTGCGCATGAGATTTTTTTAATCTGTGAACTTATCAAATTTGATGGTATTCTGCTGATTAAGTTATTGTTGCCTGTGTAAAAAAGTTATGGTTATTGTTATACATTTCAATTCGTTTTCACTGTAGTTTAATATTATTAGATTATATATAATGTAATATATGTGCTATTACAGAAGAATATCCATATGTGTGTGTGAGAGATGTATTCTGAATTTTTTAAAGGAACTAAAATCTTTGCTAATTGAATCTTCGTCCCCCCCCTCCATGTTTATTGTGGAATAAATGTTTAATAAAATTATATAAATAACTATTAATCATAAATGATTCATCTGTGTAAAGTTATACATATTGTTAGTTTTAAATATATCATAATCTAGTTGATTTTTACCTTTCACAATAGGAATAAATTCTTTCTTTAAAAGAAGTCGTAAAAATATTTATAAATATTTTCAATTAAAAGGCAATTTAGCTTGTTCATGTGTTGTGAGACAAATGACATATTTCATTTGTTCCATTGTCATGAAACCTTTACTCTGATACAAGAAAATAGGCATCTTATGACTATGAAAAGGACATATGTAAATTGTAAAACAGTTGTATGTAACAGGATAATGTAATAAAGATATAAGAGGAGTTCATTAAAGGTTTCATCTCTTTAAATCTGAATTATTAGAAATGGCATAGTGAATTGCTTAAAACTATCTTAATAAAATGTATACATTTTTGATAAAATAATAGTTATTGAGGTTTTTAATATCTATTATTTTGATAAAATAATAGTTATTAAAAGTTAAGATAAAATATAAAATACTTTTATGAGCCAAAATAATTGCAATCAAAATGCAGAAAAATGAATTATTCTATATCTCAATGGAAAAGTTTTTCAAAATATTTTAGAAGATATCTTTAAATATTTTACTACAAATTTTGTAAGCATTTTAATCATGATTGCGGACAAAAATATACATTTCTTCATATCAAGATATGATGAGTTGCAATGATTGCTTCAATGTATGAGGAGTTGCAATGATTGTTTCATTGTTTTCATTGAATAATTAATGCCATTAACTTCCTATTTATAATGTGATTTTTTTCACATTTGACATCCTATGCAGTTTAATCCAACAATAATTAAAGAAATGTATTTTAATAATTATGTGTTCTCCTGAAACTTGCAATATATTGTGCTGCTTTATAACCCATAACCTTGCACCCTGTGCTTGCTTACAGGGGACATACAGAACGATTAGCAGATTTGGATGACGATTACAAGTATTGTCAGCAGTAAGCATATTGTTTTGGCAATAATTTCCAATGTGTAGCAAACTGATTAACTTTAATCAGGATGTTTCCTGTTGCATGTGGTAACAGTGCTTTCTTTGTTATAAAATAATATGACTTGAAGTGAGTACAGTTTTTTGTAAATGATCTTGTAAATGATATTAAACTGTGATTTGTATTATTTGTTGCATCATTTAAATTACTTGTATTTAAAGTATTAATTTTCATTTTAAAATATTCTAGAGCTACTCTACCAATGGGGATTAATAGTCAAGATCCATCAAAAAAAGTGAGTAAAGCAATTTATTTCTGTAATAAATATTTGCATTTTAACAATTCATATTCATACTCATATTATGCATGTCACAGTTCTTTTCTGTGCATGGAAAACATTTGAATGAATTGCCAAAATCAAGAAAAAAACCAATCAAATGTAACAAAAGGATTGTTGAAATTTTGCATGAGGCCGTTTGTATCAAGACAGTTATTAATTTTATTATATTTTGTAGTAATGTAATTGCAGTATTTTGATTATCACCTTTATTTTATTCTTTGGAAGTTTGATATGAATTCTTCTATTTTTCTTGCAATGTTCCTGAAAAGATAAATCTCCCCCCCCCCCTGTAACATGAAATAAATACCAGTCATCACACACACAGTAACTCCCAATGAATATGTGTCATGCTGCTTTGGACTTCAGAGATTTATTGTCTAAAATGTTGTCAGTTTATTTTATTATACAAAAAAGAATACCTGTTAAAAATATTGCATTAAAATAAAATACATTTTGGATTTTTGCAGATTCATTTCTTTTTCATATTTGGTTAATGTAAATGTATCAAAGTTAAGTTTGAGAATATTTGTATATTTTTACCATCACCATATTTATTTGTTTATGAAGAATCTATTAAATAAACGCTTTTTGTATGATTAATTGCACAAATTAAAGCATGTCAATTGAATTTTTAACATAATTTATTTTTTATTTTTATGATAACTCCAGAAGGATTTCAAAATTAGATAGCATTATGCTATACCCTATTTTCTCGTACTTGAATTAAGAAATAAAAATTAATCATTGTTTTTGGGAGGAATGTAGGTTTACTGTGAACCATGTAATAGATTTGTTTTTTATATCTTATACCTTCAAGTAATAAAAATATTGAGAGTACTCTTTTTGTTTTTCAGATGGAATGTAAAGGACGAAGTGCTTCTGATAGGCTTTATGACAATCGAGACAAGTGCCTACCAACAGATGTTCCTAATAGCAGGGACATAGCACAAAGTAGATTGTCGTCATTAATGGATGAATTGTCTAATCAGTTTTCACCTGGTAAGAATCCTTTTAATCTATTAAAAATTGTTGGGTCAAGTAATTTTTATTTTAGACGGTTAATGATTCATATTTCTCAATTTTCATTTTCAGAATTGCAAGACATTCATAATGCTGTAGCTTCCACTTGCCAAAATGGTTCATTAACACCAACAAATAGTCCAAGATTAAATCAAAAATCACAGAACAACAATAGAAACAGCATTAGTGAAGATGATGACAAGGAAAACAGCCAGAAAGATAAACAACCACCTCAAGCTCCTCCTCGAAGAAGAAATCAGAAAAAAACATCATCACCTGTAAGTTTTTTTTACTTACATGAATAGGTGGTTAATGTAATTTTTTTTTTTTATACTTAGATTATCAGGATAATTATCATTTCACAAAGAATTTATTCAATTCTTATTTATAATAAAGAGCATTTTATGATTGTAAGAAAACTTGTTAAATTTGCTATTGTTAATAGATATGTAAATGGATTTTAGATGTCATATTTGTTATGTAAACTAAAAATTTTAATATATTGAGATCGTTCTGTTTAAAGTATGAGCATTTTATACTTAATAATATTTTGTTATATTTTATAGCTACTCACTAATATTATATTTTAGCAGATAAAAAAGAATAATTCATTTCTGTTCTATGAAAATATTATCAAGTTTTTAAAATTTGAAATGTTATAAGTACAGATGCAATTCACTTAACATTTGGGCAGTGTTAAATTTTTTATGATAGGTTATTATTGTTATAGCTAGTAAATTTTTCTGTGTAAGTGTTTCAAGTACCTTACAATATTTTTCAAATTCTTTGTTACAAAAAAGTAAGGAACTTAATCTCTTCCTTCACTATCATCACCCAGAAGGGAAAGAGAGCACCTGAATGAGAATTTAGGAATTAATCTGTGCTTTTTAATTAAATATGTTTATTATCAATTAAACAATGTTATGTGCTAATTTTAAAATTGTTTTTTTTATTACAAATATATTTTTAAAAATGAAAAATAGTTTGAATTCTTTACTCATTTTATATATTTTTATGTGTATTTAAACCTATTTAAAGCATTCAGTGCAATGTTTTGTAATTGAGGTATTTATTATATTTTTAGAAACCCATAAGTAATGGACTTCCACCTACTCCTAAAGTTCATGTAAGTGTCTTTATAGATTATTTGCATTCATTTTTTTTTACAGTCTATCCCTGCAAAATTCATACATATAATGTCTAAAAGATTTTAAGGAAATTTAATTTCTAATATTGATTGATATTTGTTTTCAAATCTGAGAGCTGGTGTTTAAATAGGGATTTTTTTTTTTTTTTTACTTTTAGAAAGATACATCTCTAAAACATCCACTGTGCTTTCATGCTGTCATGAAAGTAGTTTGTAATTTGTTGCCAACAATGTTGGATTTTAGTATACTAATTAGAGTCCTTATTCTATTATTGGTTTGAACAGAGTGGTCCTTTGCCTGAATGATATTATAAATAAACAATATTTGAAATGCCCTGAATTTATTAATTAAAAAAAAAAACAAAGTACTGTCATCTGTGTAAATTTAAAAAGAGTGGTGGAAAGTTAAATGCTTTGAGCTAACCACAGTTGCTCTATTTCAGATCAAACATAGTTGATCAAAAATGATGTACAGTGCACTATCTGAATTGTTAGATTCACTGTACACATCTAAAAAATTTTGATATTTTCATACTATATAGGCTTGATTACATTCAATCTTAGCAATCTCTACAGTTCTGGTTTCTATAGGCTACTGTAGCTGAGTGGTTATAGCCAGTTACTGTTGAGTCATGAGTTTGAGTTATGATGCCAATAAAGACCTGTCATGTTGTGGGACTGATACAGGTCTGTCAAGGCTACTAGTACTCCCATTGACATGGTGAGGAAGTTTGGAGATGAGGGTTCAGTTTGACTGTCTTGTAATTACTTGACCATAGTGCAAAATTTCAGGGTTCTTCACCAATAGCCTTCAAGTTGCTTCTTAGTGCAATGTTAATTAACAATTTGTCAATCTGGTTTCTAGAACATTGTCATTGACAAATCATAAACTTTCAAATAAAGTCAGACTATAGTTGGCATGACTTCTGGTGCATCTAGCATTGGAAGAAAGCTTCCATTTGCTGTCTTATTCATTAGGTAAGAAATCAATATATGGTGTTAGCAATAAGTATATATATATGTGTTATTACCATTACAATACTATTAAAATTCAAACTGTCATATTTAAGTTTTTAATGTTTCTTTATTTATATTTTTCTTTCTGTGTATTTCTTCTTTCATTGTCCATGTCTCATTGGGATTTACACTTTATTTTGTGCTTTGTATTGCAGATGAAGTATACATAATATTTCTTGGAATCCTAGTAACTTTTTGTGCATTGCTTCACTAGCTATTTATTCTATTTTAAATGTTATATTTGTTATTAGGGTTTTATACTTTATTATTTTAGAATTAATTATTTGCTTGAAATGTTATCTCTTATGGTTATTTCTTCCATTATTTCTTAAGATGGGAGCCTGTTTTTCCAAAGTTTTCAATGAATGCCCTTTACGAATTCATTGTACAGCAACCTGGGTGCATCCGGAGACACGTGGTGAGAATTGTTGGAAAATCTATTAGGTTTAATTTTCAAATGTGCATTATTTTTAAAGTAATACTATAATGATTGCATAATAACATTTATATTATTTATTTAGATCAACATATCTTGTTTGGTTGTGAGGAAGGAATTTATACTTTGAATCTTAATGAGTTACATGATGCTTGTATGGATCAGGTAAAAATACAGTTCATATGAACCTATATACAATTTTTGTTTTACTGATTGAAAGATTTTAATGATGAATACTAAAAAAAATTACATTCTTATATATTTTCAGTTATATCCAAGAAGAACTATTTGGATGTTTGTAGTTAAGGATGTGCTGATGACTCTTTCTGGTAGTAAAAGCTATTTATTTATATATTTATTATTACTTGAATAGTTTTTGCTTTATGGGTTACTAAGGAAGTATTTAAATGCTTTAATTTGTGAATCATATTCCTCCAATTTCTTATAAATTATGCATGTGACATATTTTTTTGCACTTTCTTTGTAGGAAAAACTACTCAACTTTATCGTCATGATCTTTTGGCCTTGCACAGCAAACAAACTCACAGATTTTCTCTATCTATGAATAAAATACCAGAAAGATTTGTGCCTAGGTTTGTTACATAACTAACTTTATAACTTTTCATAATATCATAATGAACATGGATTTATGTAATACAAAAACACTTGTAAAAATTTGCAGGCGCTTTTCAACTACAACTAAAGTTCCAGATACAAAAGGGTGTATCAAATGCTGTGTTGGAAGGAATCCGTATAATGGATATAAGTATCTTTGTGGCGCTACTTTGAATGGCCTATTCCTTATGCAGTGGTACAATCCTTTGAACAAATTTATGCTTTTGAAAGTAAGTTTTATTAAAATCCTTGTTGTAGTTATTTACAGGACGATTGCTTATGATGTTGGTGGTTCAAATTGCTTTGAATAAAGTTTTTTCATTCATAAGACAGCTATATGTAATCAAATAGAATACAGTTATTTTGAGCTACTTGAACAGTCAAAAGTTACGTTTTTATCTTGCAATTGATTTTATGATAAGTTAAAAAATATTTTTGGAAAACGAAAGGGTGATACTTTTTAATGATAAAATGTAATATGAAGAATGTTCAAATATATTCTTTCATAAAGTATTCAACCATTCTAAATTCCCCTTTAAGTCTTTTTTTTTAAAAAATCAAGCTTTTGTTGAAAGATTATCAATAAGATGATATTCAGTTAATATCTTCAATAAGATATTTGAATATCATCTAAACATTTTTAACTTTGAACAAAATAATTTAAAAGATGTAATTGCAAACTAATAATGATTATAGAAAATGTGTAATTTAATAGAAAAATAGTTGAACTGTAGGAGGTTTTAACTATTAAACTGTTGAAGATTCATTATAATTTTAAAGTAGTTTTTGAAATTTCGTTATAAATAATTTGTATTGAAATATAGTTTAAATATGCTAAGAGTCCATGAAAGTAAAAAGATTATATAGTAAAGAGAAGTTAGTGTCTCATGTATTGACATGAAAATTTACTTTGAACAACAAATAAATTTTTGAAACCATAATTATCTAAAAAGGGATCATTTTAAGGTTTCACATAGAAATGCATTTGAACAAAATTAAAAAGTAGAATTCCACTTCTTAATTTGTTGAAGACTTAGTGAAAAATTCATCCATTTGACGTGTAAATCTTTCTAAATTTTAAAAAAATGATAAAATTTTGAAAAATCATTAACTTTATAGTATCAATCCATGAAGGTATGTCAAATTAGAGATGAAATTATAATAATTTTATGGGTACCTTTTGTTTTTTTGAATAACAGTGATATACTGAATGTGTGTCCTTTCCTTTGACCCCTTTTTGATGTACTGTGATATTTTTTTTTTTTTTTTAATGGCTGACTTATGTTGCAATTTTTCAATTACAAAGTGTTTTGAACTAATGTCTTGTTCAAATTAGATGATAGTAGTGAGAATATTGAAGTTCCTCCATGTTACTTAGAATTTAATGTAAGATTTCATATAGTTTGCTATAAAAGTTTTTTCAATTATTACAAGCTGTTGTCACTCATTACTTTTTAAAAGATATTTTCTACTTCTACAACAGTAAAACATTAATTTCAAAGGTAAGGCATATAAGGACTTATTAAGACTGTTTAATGTGAAATGTGTGTTATGAAATGATTTCACATTGAATATTTTTAACATCTTTATATACAAATGCATTGGTTAGTATGTTTATCATATGAAAGGAAATGAAGCATTAAAATATTATTTTGAAACTGTCAAAATGAAATTTCTAATATTTTGTCTGATGTTTTTTAGCAATTTGAGTGCTGGGTACCATCAAAGTTGTCAATATTTGAAATGATAATTTCTCCAGAAATGGAGTATCCTATGATATGTGTTGGTGTTCGAAAAGGGTAAGTTTGATGTTAATTGTTTGGATAAATTCCAGGTTGCTTTTTTTTTGTTCAGAAATACTTAAGGGTTTATATTATTGAATATTAAGATCGATGTTTATGCTATTTCTCTCATGAATAAAAAGTAACATTTAGTTAAAATGTTGAATAACTTTATATACTTGTAATATTTATGAATATTGGACATGTAATTTGAGATTTTTGTACATATGAAGAACTGACATAAATTTCTGCATATAATTTAATGTGCTTTTTATACATTATTTGGCTAATATATATTACATAATTTAGTAACAATGAATTTCTTTTATTAAAAAAACTTAATTTACTTTCTTTTTACGTGTATTAGGATGTTCTTTCTTGAAATAAACAAAATGCTTAAGTAAATGTAAGAATCTGACATTTTCTATAAGTTCTATTAATATTAAGTTAAAAAAAAGTCAGTAAGTTAGTATTTTTATGTTGGATATGCAAATTATTTTAAACAGCCATTAAATTCTTATTCTCTTTTATGTATTTTCAAGTGATCTTATTAGTTGAAAATTTTACCGAAGTTTATTCAGTTGAAGAAAAGGATTTAAAGTATGATTAAGATTTAATTTCTTAAATGTTTTCATTAATATGCTATCCAACTGTATATAGTTTTTTTTTATTCAACTTGCATAATTTCTGATTTATCTGTAGTGATACATCCAAATATTTTAACCAATATAGCTACATTTTTTTTTTTTTTTATGAACATTGTTTATATGTACTACTCCCTCAAAAGAGTAATATAAAATACTTATTTGCAGGTATGATCGGGGAAATTTAAAACTAGATATGATAAATCTCAATTCTACAGCAAATTGGTTTAATGAAGATAGTGATGGTTCTGAAACTATTGTCCCACGTCATGATTCTATTGATGTAGTTAGTGTCTCACAGCTAGAAAAAGATATAATATTGGTCTGTTCTGAAAGTAAGTTTTATACTGCTTATTATTTAAATCTTTTAGAAGATGTCTCCCATAAATTTGAGAGTAAAATATGAATTTTTCTCAATGGCTTCTATTGAAGAATTTTCATTTGAAATTTCAAAATATGTCAATGAGTTAAGTAAATGCTTGTTGAATTTCCTAAAATATTATTAAGCAGAAGAAAAATCAAAGAAATTGACATTTTCAACAGTAAAAATGTTATAATGTAACCATGAATAAATAATGCTAATAGGAATAGATAGTTGTTTCTGTATAATTTTTCCGGAGCAAAAGAGAAAAATACAATTGAATAAAACTTTTTTACTAGCCACATAGATATCTGTAATATAGTATTATACACATAATGTGTGGCTACAAATCAATTTTAAAAAACTTAGTATAAAATTAATGGGCTAACTTTTTCAAGCAAATAATCCCAAGGATTCTAATAGGAAATAATTATGCATACATTTTCAAAAGTTAAAAGAAAGAAAAAGAGATAATGTGACATATTTTGAGTCATTTTAATTGTAATCATAAAAAATAGAAAGAAAGGAAAAATTGCCCCAAGATTCTAAGGAATGAATATATGGGTCACTCTGAAACCAATACAGTTAAGTTTGGAAAACAAAATTTGGGAAAATTGATGTTTTTTAATACATTAGCTTTTAAAATGTTTGGGGTTTATTGATTTAATCAGAAAAGTTTATAAAGTCTTTTTCAAAGGGTAGGTTTTGCAACAAAATATAGTATATGTATGTTATCAAAATAAAAGCATAGGTATTCATTGGGACAATGGCAACATCTTAAAAACTTAAGGACTTACTCTTTTTAGCAGCTGAAAAATATAAGAAATTTATGTTAAAATGATGTAATATCATTTGTTATGGGTCCGCTTTAACCTAGTGGTCATTGCTTCGGATTCGTGGCCGACGGTTTTCGCTCAGTCGCGGGTTCCTTGGCCGCTAAAGACCCGCCGTGTAGCCGGGCCTGATGCACGTTAAATCTGTCGGGGCCCAAAGTCCGCCCGTTTTCATGGTGTGAAAGTTAGGAGGTGCCAGCTCAGGTGTCGTCCTCGTCACTTGACCGTGATTCAGAATTACGAGTTCCGTCGCCAATAGCCCTCGTGTTGCTTCTAGTGCGACGTTAATAATAATAATAAAAAAAAACTAAAACTGAACTCATCATAACAAACATCTTCCGAGATATCTAAATTTTGGATTTCCATGTGCTGACATTATTGTCTTGTAAAAGTCATGTCTTGTTAGAGTTATGTACTTGAAAAAAAGATATAATTTTTTTTTTTTTTTTTTTGAAATTATTCTTCCTTTTGGATTTATTAATTAGCAATTTATATTTTTTTAAGATTGCTGGAGGGGGATTTGTGATTTGTGTGTTAATTACATGAAAGGTACAATCCTTATCAATATCATATTTGAATTTAATGCAGCTTAGGTTTGATCTTTCTAGTTTTATTCATCACATGTTAAGCTAATTGACTGTAAATCCACTTTTGTTTTTATGTTGTTTATAGATCTTTGTTTGAAATCGTAGAATTGTAGAAAAAAAATCTCAATCATTAATATTGAAATTGCTGAATTGGATTTTCTTGTACTATTTTGAATTATGGAATACTGGTCACTAGGTTTATAAATGTACTGAATCTTCTTTACATGAGCTTCTTCAAATGAAAAGTCAGCATCATTGATCCAGAAATGACTCTGTATACTTAATAAAAACTTTCAAAAAAGATTTTTTCAGTGTTAGCAACACATATTGAAAAAAGAATTTAGTTTTTATTTCTGAATTTACATAAAAATAGTTTAAAAAGAAGGGCTTTCTGACATTGGAAAAAGGAAGCAATGACTAATTCATTTAATAAATGAATAATGTTATTTATTTCATTAAAATTTACAGAAATCTGAAATTATCAAAAATGGAATCAGCCACATTGGCTTCTGAGTGACTCATGTACTAATAGAAAGAACCCTCTAAAAATTTGAAATAGAAAGCAAAAGGTCTTAAGAGTTTTGAATACACACACACTTAAAGGACACTTCAAGACACTTTACTTACATTGTCATCTAATTAAATATTTGATCTTTTTGAAACATTTAATAAAAAATAATGTAAATATAAAATTAATCAATTTTTTAATTTTGATTTTCCTAGTGATGATAATATATGTATTAAAAACTTGAATAAAAATTTTGAATTTTTAACCTTGTCATTCCCCCATTCCTCAGAGTTTTAATAGTTTTTATACTTTTGAGTTATGCCTGAAATGTATCAATTCCATTTTACTCCCTTTATCAGTATGAAAATATGTGATTCATTTTATTATTTATCATGAATTATTTTTAAAATGTTTTTGAGGATTGATCCAGAATTTCCATGTTTTAATTTCAAAGAATATATATGAATTCTATCATTTTTTACTACTGCTAGAACGTTTTCTTTTGTGAGCTTAGAAAGCATGACAGTAAGTTTCCTTAACTTTTTTCAACAGTTTTTGATTTTTCTATTTTGGTATTATTTACAAAAAGATGTCTCGAGATATTGAGTCTCAGGTGGATGAATGACAAATTTATGATCCCCTGTCATTCACTAAATTCATTGAGATGGCAATTCTCATAAATTAATCTTCAATTATATTGATGTTTTCAGGTGTAATAGTTAAAATATTACTGTTGAAACCTGTGTTCAACATCGACTAATACTCGAGTTGTTTTGCAGCTTCTGTGGAATTCAAAAATTTTGTACTGCTTATTAATTGTGCACTAATTATTTGATTAATCATTGTTAATCATTGATGCATATATAGCGAAATTTGCTCCAAATATTTGAATTATGCTTCAAGTTTGAGTTCAATAGCTCTTGTGTTACTTGTTTGTGTGACATTAATTGTGTTGTGACAAAATGTTGAGACAAACTCTATGTTAATTTCTTCCATTCGTTATTGATTACAATGCAGCATGAAAAAGTCAAAACAAATATTCAAAACTGCTTGCTATTTCACACATAAATTCACTAAGATAGACCATCGCCATCTGTTAAAACATTTCAATATCTTTTTTCAAATTTGTATTACATAGAGTATTCTGGGGAAATTCTGAACTGTACCTCTTGCAAATCTGATGAATTTTTTGTTGAAAAAGGAGTTCTGTATATCAGAAATTTTTCTGAAAATTGTATGTATTGCATTCATGCAATACCTATGTGTTAATCTGAATTCTTGTAAAATGTCAAATGAATTGAAAGCTTTTTTTTTCTTTGCTAAGAAAGTCCTATTTATTCAAAAAAATTTAAATTTTAGTATGTTAGTTTTGTTACCTTTTTTTTTTTTTTTTTTTTTTTTTTTTTTTTTTTTGTTATTGTTGTATTATAAAAAAAATTTTCTCGATACAGATGTTGTAAAAGTTGTAAATTTGCAAGGTAAACTGAAATCAAGCCGACAACAACCAGCTGAGCTGCATTTTGATTTTCCTGTGGAATCAATTGGTAAATAAAAAAATTACTATTTTATTATTGAAAGATTAAAAATTTAATGTTTTAGAAAGAGGTTTATAGTACAAACGGAATGTCATGAAAATGTAGGAGAGAAAGGATTATGTAAGTGCAATAAGAAATAATCTAACTATTCTCAACAAAAAATTGTAATGTCATATTTATAACCAAAAATGTTAAAGCTTTATTGTTTAAAGGGAAAATATCAAACTGATAGTTCATTAATATTTGTCTAAACAATTTTTTTTTTTTTTTTCAAAATCATGTGATACTGAGTGCTGGTACTAGCAGATAAAACACTTCTGGTTGAAAATGTTCAAAACTGCTTAATTATTATGAAATATGTTCAGAATATGTGAAAAAATACATGTATCCCATTACTAAAGTTTGAGGATTAAAAATGGAAAATCTTTAATGAAGATTTATTTTTAAAGAATAAGAATTGTTACTGCAAAATTTTGCTATGCTTTTGCTGTATTTCAAATGTAACGTGATATAAGGTATATTTATAAATGTAATGCTTTTTTTTTAAAAAAGATACAGTTTCTTTTTGTGATTGGATGGTATATTTTTATATATTTGTGTATATTTACGGCCATTCTATACTTTTTAAAAATTAAGTTACAGGAACTGTGTGATATAGTACTTTTTCAATAATTTCATTTTTTTATAGTCTGTTTAACAGATAGCGTTTTAGCTTTTCACAAACATGGAATGCAAGGACGTAGTTTTAAGAATAATGAAGTGGTTCAAGAAATAAATGACAACAGTCGAATATTTCGCATGCTTGGAGCAGACAGGTATTTTATATTTCAATATTACATATATGTTTAATACATAATAACTGAAAAGTTGCTATTCATATAGGAAGGAAGAATGAAATTTGAAAATTATAAATGTATATTTATGAAACCAAAACATCTTATTAGAATAAAATAATATGAAAACTCTTCCATAAGTATGTCATATTTATAATCGTAAATGTTTTTTATGGATAACTTAATTTTTAGTCAAAGTAATTAAAATGCATATGTAAAGAACAAAATAAATCAAAATTATTAACTGTACTCTAAAATTTGTAAATGATGTGTTTCACTTTTATTAGCATTTAGTTCTGAGGTGTTTCTAAGAAACCCAATATGTGCCCTGTAAAATCTGTAAAATTCTAATGTTACTAAAGAATTTTTATCTGAATTAATTATACATTAAGTAGTCCTTGTATATTGTTTGTATCACAATCATAAATAATTTTAACATGTATGTATTTTTTAATGAAATATTTGCTTTCTTAAATGAAACTTGTCAATGGCTCTGCATTCATTTCCCTTGTCATTCTCTCATTTACACTGAAGCACTAGAATTCATTCAATAGAAATATACAAGTATCCAAATGGCAGTAACATTTTGTAAAAAAAATGTATGATTTGGAGGTGTTTTGTGCTGGCTTTTAGTTATAGTCAAATGATTCATGTGAAAAGTTTTCTGAAATGATTATGGCTGTACAATGGGAATTAACAGGCTATGAACATGGAAAGCTAGACACATGGGGCATTCCATTTTGGAAATTACTAAGTAATTCAACTGTACTCAATTCATAGTATCAAGAATTTCCTGAAAATATATAATCTTGATCATTACTTCCCACCATGGGCCAATTACTGTGGCCAACTGCATCTACTTAGCGACATATAAAGATGTTTCAAAGAGTACTTGTAATTTGAAGACAGAGGGCATCATTAAGGAAAATTGCTGTTACCATTGGGGGTTGCCATCTCTTAATTGGAGGCGAAACAAATTTGACGTTTGTTTAGATTTGGTAATCATTTGTTGCCTAATCAAATTTTGATTGCTGCTGTGTTGAGTTGTCTCTGTTGATGATAAATGGATTTATTGTTATACACTAGAAACCAAGCAACAATCAAAACAAGTGGTTACTTCTGGTGAATCTGCTTTAAAGAAGGTGAGGATGTTCACATCGACCAGAAAAGTTATGATAAAGAATTTTTTTAGGTGCGAAAGGTGTCATGATCACAAATACAATTTACTGAAGCTTAGACACCTGTCTTAATGAGTCATGATGCGTACAAAAATCAAACCATTTTTGATTCTTTGAGCACAATCTCTTAGAATTTTTAAGGACTTATTGAACAACCCATGTACTCCTTAATGGTGTGCTTTTTTTACATGGAATGGGTTCGGTTCTCCGATTAAATTGAATAAATCATTTACTGGAAATGGTTGTGTTCAGCTACTTGGAAACCTTTTATAGTCATTCATGGACTTCATGTACCCAAACAACAATGAAATTTTCCATGTTGACAATGCAACCTGTCACTGGGTCAAAAACATTCACAATTGGTTTGAGGATCATTCCGGACAATTCCAGTGAATTATTTTGCCACTTAAATCACCGAGCATCAATCCCATTGAACACATACAATATGTGATCGAGAGATCAGTTTGTGCACAAAATTCTGCACTGACAACACTTTTGTAATTTTGGACTGTTGTATAGGCAGCATCCTGAATATTTCTTTGGGGGACTTCCAACGACTTGTTGAGTCAATGCCATATCATGTTCCTACACTTTGCATGGCAAAATATAGCCCTTGTAATAATAGAAGTTAATATATTTTTTTTTTCACTTTAATGTCTTTCTAAAATTTGCTATTGCATCCTTTTTATGATTTGAATCTTGATGTTTTGTATCAATGTACAAACTCTTTACCTATAATTTTGTACTATATTAAGTATCCCTGTCTTACCAATTTTATATATATATATAGTTCTCTTCATCTTCCTTTCTCCAGTAACTGCTTTCACATAATCAAGTTTACATATGTTACAAATCTTCATTTGGGATTAATATCCCTAATTTATTTGAATTTCTTTGTGTAACATTAAAACATAAAAATTGTATTGTAGAATTATGGAATTTTGTTTAATTATGTGTTAATAAACAATTCAAAAGCACACCATCATATTGTAAATTTTGTCTTTCATTATTATTATTTTTCTTTAATTAAACAATTTTTTCCTTGAGGAAATTATAACTTGTTTCTAATGAAACTATAAACTGTGATTGATAATATTAAATTAATTTACACCATATAAAAATTTAAATATTTATATGTATTTTTAATTTATATATTTAAAATTTTATATTCTGATAAAAATATATTTACTTCATTTTCTTTTTTAGTGTTGTGGTTTTGGAAAGTCGGCCTACTCATGATTTAAAGAGTCCTTCAAACCTGTATATTTTAACTGGTCATGAAAATAGCTTTTAAGGAAGGATGCATTCCTATATATTTTTCTTTTTGTTGTGTGATATCTTGGTGATAAAATCTTATTGGTAATGTACAGATTGGATGTTATTTAATGTGACTAAAGTTATGTATAAAGTTAAAATTCGACATATGAGTAAATCATTTCAGACAGTGCCCTGTTAAGATTTTACTTGCTGTTTTGCTTAGGATATAGGAAATTTTGCATTCAAGAATTTGTGAGCTTCACAGCTGTTCCTGCATGCATATTTGGGAATATTGTGTTAGTTTCTTAGTGCCTTTAACCTCATTATGTACATAATACAAATCGAATTAGTTTAGGTGTAAATCATTTCCCTTCCTTTGCTATTTTCTCTTTATAATTATTTGCAATGATATATATCACCTTCATTCTTTAACAAACACATTTTATTTTAGAAGTTTTGCATAAATGTGTTTAACTTTTTTGTTTCTAATTTAAATTTTAGGTTAAGCTACATTTAAATATAAGCTTTTCTTTTTTTTGTACTGTCTGACAAAGGGAATTGGATTTTTTTTAGTCATGTGTTAACAAAATATTCAAAAATACACCATCATATTGTAAATTTTGTCTTTCACCTTTACATTATTCTTTTCCTTTAATTAAACAATGTTTTTCCTTTGTGAAATTATATCTTGTTTCTTATGAAACTATAAACTGTGATTAATGGAGCTATTTATTTATTTGTATTATTTTATTTGGATTGTGTCATTTGTGTCTTCTTTGTGTATGTGGTTTTGTAGTCCTTTTAGATAAATACTGTTTTCTAGCATTGTACTAGTCTGTAATATGAGATTTCTAGATATTTTGAATAAGTTTTGGATTGTTAATTTGTATTTCTCACTTTGGGTGATTATGATTTAAGCTTTTACTAATAATGCACTAAATGTGTAAATATCAGTGTGAATTTTTTATGGCATATCTGTGACTTTATTTTATTTTTCTTATTTATGCAATGTTTTTGAACCTCAGGTTTTTTTTAATGTCAGTGTGTTAAATGTGTGTATGATTGCAATGTTATTCTACAGAAAATATCTTTTAACTGACGCATGGTTTGACCAAAACTGTTTGTTTGGTGCTTTTTTTCCTCTCTTCCACCCCTCCACCCCAATTTCCTTTTTATCTTCACATGAGAAGTATCAAACATTTTGTGTGTTAGTTAATTTTGCATGTATACTACTGTTCAATTTCTGATGCAATTTTTATACACTTTTTTATATAACTAGTGTAACAAATGTGATTACTAATGATTGGAGATGTTATAATCTGTAAAGTCTTAATTTTTGTTGATAGTGCCAAAGAGCTTCTGAAGATAAGTTGGGAATTTTTGAGAAAAATCGTTGATTGTTGTGGTTTGATGTTAATTCTTGAGTGTCTTGTTCTGAAAATTTTTATAGCTCAAAATAATTTGTATGTGTATATAATTTTCTTGTTTTAATGAAAGCTTTATCTTTTATGTATATATTAAATTATGTGATCCTCTTCCCAGCTCTGCAATGTTATCTTATAAAATAAGGAAGTGCGTAATTATTTTACGCTTAAAAATTTTTAAAAGTTTGTAAAATAAATACTGTTTTCCTGTTAGCAATATTTTCAGAAATCCTTTAATTTCATACTTTAGAGCTTTAAACTAGTGATACAAAACCTTTTATTTACACATTTCTTGTTAAATTTTGGGTTTTGTTGTACTCTTCATTTTGTAAATGGAATGGATTTATAAAATGTTTGACATGAGTTTTGAAATTGAATATTATATTGATAGAATGCACAATATTGAACAATGAATGCATTATGGTGTAAAAAATATGACAGAAAATAACAACAACAAAATTCGTGTTGTATTAGAGCAAAATGTTTTCTATAGTAGATGGAGTAGAATAGTTTCTCTTTCAAAGAATTCACCAATATTTTGTTAGTATTTTTGCGATCTAAAGTTTATATTATCATTAATAAAAGGATGCCATATCAATAAAGATATATCTTCCTTTTCAGCTGTGTAAGAAATATTATCAGAGCATTTTTGTATTTTCAAACGCTATAATTATTTTATTTATGATGCCTATAAAATTGTTTTTAAATCTTAATTACTTTTAAGCATTGCATTATTTTTTTTTATTTTGCATATAATGATTAAGATGTGAATGGCCTGCACTGCAATGTTTTATGGATGTACTCTTATGCAAAAAATAGTATTATGTTTTTCCCTTTTTGATATCATCATTTCTCATGCATATTGCTCTTTTAATCTTCAGGCTCTCCCATTCTTTTAGATTTTAAGGGATATTTAAAATGATTATTTTATATATGTAAATGATATATATATAAATTAGAGGATCATGTATTTTTCTTACTGAAAATGAACGTAAATATTCCCCAATGTGTTTCCTCTCAATTTGAATTAAATGAAATTTTTCAAAAGAGTGATATTTTCTATATTTAAATCCAGTCAGTGCTTAAAGAAATTCGTTTAAATTTTGTTTTTGTAGTGGTATTGTTTTTACAGAAATCAGATTCATTTTAAACAAATTAGTTAATATGAATTTATTTTAATATCTTGTGAAATAAAATTACATTTATTTAACTAGAATAGTGATGTGCAGGCCTTTTGCAATATCATTTTTAAGAATTTGTTTATAAATATATCTAATCATTAAATATTGAATCAGACATCCATGTTTATATGAAAGAGTATTTCATTTATTTAGCGGTAATACTAGTAGAAAAAGTATCTATCAACTTTAGCTTATTGCATCTTCAAAATTATAACAGTATTATCTGGTTTTGCTGTAAAGAAGGACTTAATAGCTTTTACTTAATGCTTTAATAGTAGCTTAAAAATGCATTAAATAGGCAGTGCTTGGAATTAGAGGATGTGCTCTATTTATAGAATTCTATTTCTTCAATGACATTGCATTTTTAAGTTTACATTTTGCATGGATCACTATTTTTCTTCAGAACTTAAACAACCATGTAGTTAGTTGCTCATCTATTTTGTTTTTATGTCCTGTTTTAAAAACATTTTAGCAGGCAGCTTAATTATTTCCACATATTACTAATTACAAGCATTGCCTTATGTATAAAAAAAATCTCCTGTGTGTGAACTGTGATGCATATGCTCTGAAACATCAATGTTTTGTAAGCTGGAAATATTTATTAAAAGCTCTGTAATTATATTGTAAAAAGTAAAATAAATTTTATGATCTTAAAATTGATTTGTTTTTTAATATATTTGTGCCTATAATTATATATCATGCCTAGCTTACACTTAATCTAGATAGAGCTTTAATGTTCAAGAGTAAGATTAAATCATAGAACTATTTAGTAAAAAAATATTTTTAGATATCTTCAATTTGAGAGGGGCAGAAAAATTCTTTTGTGCTGAAGCATTTTTAAAATGAAACTTTCTAACACAATAATACTAAACCAATTATGGTTTGCTAAATTTTGACTTCTAAATTCAATTTCATTAATGCTTAATTTTCATTAAGTGTGTAAGAAACAGAGTAATAGGAATTCATATGGCATTTATTTTTAATTGTTGCAATCAATAACAAAGCAATCGTAGTTCAATAATTAAGATTGCAAATATCTTAACTTCTAGTCCAATCAAAGCTACTTTTTTCTATGGTCTAAATCACTTTAATTTTAACCAGGCTTTAAATCTCCTTGTAAGGGAAAATTAAAAGAGTTCAGGTGCTCTTCATATTACCTCACTATTTAAAATAATGAAATTTGTTTCCAAAAGTTGTCGGGGATAGCTCTAAAATTATTAATTATTTAAACTGTAAAGAACTTTTATAACAAAATATAAAACTTTTTATTACTTTAATATTTTGCTAGCTGTTTTTATATCTGCTCACGAATGTTCTTATCAAGTACCTTATCAAAGCATATAATCTTTTAATTTTATGCAAAGTAATTTTTTTTTTTTTTTCCACAAACATAAATTATGCTACTGTTGGTCATTATTTTAAAGTACCAATTTATATTTTAATTAATATTTCTTTTCGCTAATCCTAATTAAAATTCTGAAATTGAGTGGTATCTTAAGATACTATTTATTATTAGAGTGTTTTTATTGAACATACTCGTACATATTGATTGTAACATTTTACACTCTAATAATAGCATTTTAAACAATTTCCAAATTTTTTGGAAAAATGTTAAGAGTATTAATTAAAGAAAATGGTCCATAATCAACAAATGTCACCTGATCTTCTATAGTTTTTAAGAAGCTTATTTTTTAGTTCTATGCCTTTTTTTAAACTTAAAGATCTCTGTCACATTTAAATTTTAAAGGATTGCTTTGCAATGAATCACCCTTAATTCAATGCAGAATAATTTTAATTTATTTTATTTTTGTAGCCAAGCAGATTCCTGTTTAGCTTTGCATTCATTAATTCTAAAAATTTAAATTTTTGAAAAGTTGAGACTTTTATTTAATTTGTTGCAATAACATGGTTTCTTTTCTAACCTGATTTGAAAATTTGTTGGTAATGTTTATGTAGATAACAGATTCACCTTTTATTAGATGTAATAAGGACTTTGAGACTTTTTCTTTCTAGAACACACTTTATTATATTGTTTTATTTTTTGTTTTGCTAACTCACTCTCTTTCAAACTTATATTTTATGTAACCAAGCTGTATCTAACAGAGTTGTACTGCTACTTTGTGAAAATAGAATTTTTTTTCCAAAAAATTTTAAAGCTGGAAAAAAAAAAGATAGATTATTCTTTATATTATGAATAAAGTTCTGTTAGATAGATTCTTTTAACGAATTCGCTTTGATTTCTTTTAATTTACAGGTATTTTTACTAATATATAATAAGAGATTTTCAAAAACAATTAAAAACAAATTTTTGAATATTGTTTTATTGGAGAAGGTAGCACTAAGTTTAAAAATATAAGTTTTAATACTCATTTTAATACAGGAACATTTAAACTAAAAAATATGAATAGTTTCCCTCTTCTTCAAGAAATAAAGTGCCTGTAAAAGTATACGGAGAGAAAATCAATGACGACATAATTTGAGAGTAAAATTTAAGTCATTTATTTGGTTATTACAACGTTTTTCTGAATTTCACTTGGTGTGTGTCATCAAATTTTCGATCGTTAATTTAACCAACTTCCCATCAAGCTAGAGCTTTGAAATTTTGGGAATCGTTCGTACTCGCCTAACAATGCAATATTTAGACGTTTGCGACAAGTTTTAACTAATATTTCAATAATTTTAATAAGTCAAAATATTCTTTCCTCTAGGCGCTTTTAGGATTGAGGGAAAAATTTCTTTCCCCCTCTGGGAGCACCGGGCACTCCCCACACCGCATGAGGTTATCGTAAACCTTTTGTACTCGCAAAGGGGAGATACTATCTCCCCTTTACAATCTCCGAGATAGTAAGGGTTGCTGACTTTTAGTCAGTAATTATTCGCAAGAAAGAAAGTTTCCAATATTTGGCGTCATGTCTTATCACAATAATTTTTTCTGAATTCTGGTTCCCATTCTTTTTTAATAGAATAACTTACAAACTTTCAAATGCATGTTTTGATTTTATGAGTATTATGAATTTTTTTAATACTCTCACAAATGTCTCTTTTTAAGTGAATTTTAAAGTTAAAAATAACTAACAGTTTTAACTAATATTTCAATAATTTTCTCTAATAAACTTTGCCACTATATAAAAACGTTGTTTTTAAAAACTTTGGTTTTTATATCGAATTATTTTCGTACCTTAAATCTGTCGAGGCTCCAAATCCTCTCATTGGCATAGCTTGAAAGTTTGGAGAGGGGGTGCCAGCTGGGGTAATTTCTGGATTGATTTCATGCACGTTACATGTAAAAAAGCAGTGAAGTGATTGTCTGCGCATCCAGTTCATAATTAGTTAAGTGAACCAGTAAGTTATATATACAGGGGCCCCCCCCCCCATTTTAACTTCCGAACGGCTGCAGCTATTGTCATATAAATGGTGTCTAGGTGTAGTAAAATGGCTCTACACTGACAGCAACCCCTGGTGGAAAACTGAGGAGTTAGAATTCCTACCTCGAAAAAGGAGCGATATGGAGGAAAAGATGAATTATAAAGTTTCATCATCGATTTAGTACGATAAGACATGTTGTGGACATTAATTGTAAAAACAGAATGCTCATTTGTGTGTGCGATTTTCTATATTATAAAGAGACGAAACGATCATAGAAATAGATAATATAACTAGTTATCACAAGAAACCTTATTTTCTATGTCATAACTTCTCTCCATCAGCTGCAATGCTCATCTGGCACCATGTTCGAACTTCGTGTTACACTCGTCTTAGCAAAGCGAGTGACATGTTAGCATTAGCATTCGTAATGTCGAAGGTCGTGTAATGTTGGTGGAAGGTTCGTGTATACTTGTTATATGAGGTATCCCCACAGGAAAAAGTCCATTGGAGTCGAGTCAGGTAAACGTGGAGACCACTCTTCGAAACCATCATATCCGATTGTTAGTACTTATGTACTACTTCACTTGTAACGTATTGAGCGAAGACGCACCATCATGTTGGAACCATACATTCAGGAGTTGAAGTAACGGCAAGTTCTCAACAAAATCGGGTATTACGTCCTGTAGAAGTTCTAAATATCATTCCCAGGTAAAATACAGGGCCGATCAGTCTGTTATTGTAAAGTCCACATCAAACATTAATCGAAAGCCGGATTTGATTTCAAATATCGGCAGAACATGTAGAATTTTCCAGCGATCAGTAATAGTTGCTCTGCCTATTGTACATTTCATTCTGCGAAAAACATGCCTCATCCATCCACACCGTATCTGCCAAAAATGTTGGCTGAACCTCTGTTTGGTTCATGACAAAGTGGCACCTTTTCTTAACTTCTTGCGGTATCCCCGTTCAGTAATGCCTGATGAAGTGTTGGACGGTACGGATGAACAGTTAATTTGTTTAGGATTTCCCAAACGTGACTTTTTTAGTCCTTCTTTAGCTGGTTTACCTGATCGAGTCGGCTAGTCAAACAGTCCATATCCCTTAAACGTTTATGAACCTTTTGGAGGGTTTTCCGTAATTGAGGCGGGAATTATTCAGTTGAAAAATCGCTCCATAATCATGAGCTTTAACATGCAATGCCAAGGAGGTACCTCTTTTATTGCTGTCTCAATTGAATAGGTGTGACGTTTCATATGAATGTATTTAAAGCACAAATTTCGCACGGCCAGGCGCAAGTTGCGTTGAATTGATGCGTTTTGCAACACAACTTTGTAGGATTTGCATATTGTCTATTCTATTTGAAAAGACAATCAGTACAAGGATACTCCCCGTGGGATTTGTGTACCACAGCCCTCTCAATTGGAAATTACATGCGATACTACTTTGTCAAGATGCAGGCTCGTTTTTCGTCCGAAAGTTAAACTTTTCTTTTTTCATTCAATTTTCGTGACGCCACAGTTCCGGAAATCACGAACAAATGCCCGTTAAGCTTTTTGTTTTTACCATTAATGTCCACAAGATGCTTTTTCGTACTAAATCGATAATACTCTGCTTTCTTCCCCCCCCCCCATTACTCGTACAGTAAATATTTACAAAAATATTGTATCAATATTTTTCATTTTTTAATGTAGTGCAACATAAAAAGACATAATAAAAATTAAGGAAATTTAAATTATTTAATTACTTTAACTAGATATGCAACGGTTTCCCCCCCCTCACTAGCAATAGTTAAAGAAATACATTTCATTGTGACCCAAAACAACTCCTCTTCTTCCAACGTAAAAAGGCAAAACTGTAAGGTTGGACATCCCTAATTTAAACTGTTGATCAGAATATTTTTAATTCACTCTTTAATTTAGAATTAATGCATTCATTTTAACAAATAAGTTTCGATTGTTACGTAATTAGATATCAATCTTAATTTATAAATAGTCAATGACAATTATACTAATCATCATAATTATCACACAAAATACAACAACATAAAGGAAGGATCCACACCACGTGAAATATGTACAGTGCATTTATGCGATGGGTTATACAAATGATTAGCATTTCAGTGCAGACTCACACCATCGACGACTGTAGCGCCACCAACAAGAGCTAAATAAACGGTGAACCGAATGCAGTTTTGAAGAACTGGAATTGCTTCTCTGTGAGGTCGTTTTGCGTGATCAGCTTCAGTATGTTTCGACGAAGAACGCAAGCATCATTCGAGTACATTTCTGAATTCAATGGAGAAAGAGCTGTTGCTTTTAGAGAATGCGTATTATCCTTCCGAGAAATTGTTGATAGTGTCGTATGTAACCAAGCAACAGTGATACGGATCTGTAATCGATAAAAGCAAAAAGGAATGACTGGTCGACGGCATCGATTGCACCACTATATGTGATGAATGCATATGGTGCGCTTAGCAGTGATATATTGCTCTCCTACATCAAGAACCATATCACAACAAATACAGTCAAGTACACAAGACAATCGCTGTTAGCATGTACTATTTCACCTTGTTTACAGCACAATGGCATGTCCGCAAGGCACCTATTGCTGCGATTACCTTTGTCTCAAAATAAGAGGCGTTTGCGTTTGCAATGGTGCATTGAACGGTGGATATGGACAATAGGATGGCACGACACTGTCTTAACAGACGAATCATTCTTATGCTTGCAACACCACCACGAAGGTTGGATTAGAATCTGGAAACACCACGGAGAGAGGTTGCTTAACTGTTGCCTTATTCATCGCAATACTGGTTTTGCTCCCGGCGTTATGGTGTTTGAGATGATACGGGAGATTTCACTCCTTCACCGCTTAGTACGCATAGTCGATATAATGACCAGCTAATGAGGTTTGGAGTCATTAGAAATAGTAATATTTGATGTGTCCTCCTTTATCTTCAAAGTTTGCCAGTGGCTACATTCCAAAGGGAAAATGTGCAGCTATCCGTGGTGCACTGAGTTTCAAGATATTTTCTTCGCTATTTGATTTCTATGCTGCCTCAGCCTTCCTGTTCTCCTTATCTATAACCTATCGAACATGTCTGATCGTTGATTGTAGAACGACTAATCCGACATATACCACCCATTGCTACATCAGATCAAATCTGGTAACGTGTGGAGACAACATGGACTGCCGTACCCCAAAAAGACATCCAAAGCCTCTTTCATTCGATGCCGAGGCGTATCGCAGCGGTTATTGCCATCAGTGGCAGCAACTGATTTCACGTTTTTCCTCACCTCACAGAAAGCTGTATTTTCTATCATTTCACCTTTGTACCATGTGTTTCTACTCTTATAAATTTGGCTTTGATATATTTTGTCCGTCTTGGTGTTACATTTTGGATGGCCATGAGAGTATAAATTGAGCAAATTTAAAATTTAATGAAAAATATTCTTAAATTTATTTCGTAGGTCTAGAGTCAATTTAATTTTAATTACAAATTTGAATGAAAAACTTCTACACAAATACACTCACCTCTTATCGTAATAATTTTTTTAAAATTACACTTTATACAAATGTTAGTGAATAAATGATCGATCTCCTGCAGCTGATTCTAGCTTAAAGAGAACAGGACAAAAAGAATATAATTCAAATAGCTTATATACACTTCATATTTATAGCTTCATCTTCTGAAATCATATAAATACAAGCAATTCAAATAGATGGTGGCGTACGTAATAGCCAACCATTGCGTTCCTAAACCAAACAATTCACAAAAATTTCTAGATCCCTCAATTGTCAAGTTACTACTTTTTTGCTTTGGTTTTGTTTGGAGAACTATTAGTTCGGTACATATTTTAAGCTTTTAAAAAAGTAAAATGTAATAAACAAAAAAGAAATTTTAATGAATAAAACTGAATTGTCTGTTGAAATAGTAATAAATAAAGATATTTTATACTTTTTATAATTTTTTTAATAAAATATTTTAATGCGTTGTCTTTAAGTGTCAGATAAAACTTTTAGATTTTGCAAAATGGAATGTAAGGAATTTGAATCCGAAATAAATACCTTGTAATTTGTAACTCTCATTTCACTGAATAAGACTACAACCATAATTTAAAGTTTCAATTGATTTTGATTGTTTGAAGATGAATTTTCGGTTGTGAATTTTTCATAGCAAGGGGGGGGGGGAAAGTGAATAGTAGATCCAACTAGAATAATTGAAAAAAACTTTAATTACTAAATATATTAGGTCTATCCGAAAGTTCTGTCCATTTGTGAAGTAAAAGAAAATAATACATTTACATACATTTAATAATGTTTATTGTAATATATATTATCCGTTGCTACTTATGAACTCTTGCCAGCGTGATGGTAATTTTTAAATATATTTTTGAAAAATACCTTGTCTTCAGAGATGAAGAACTCAAGTAATACTAGATTGCCGTGTGCTTTTGTTTCGAATTTTTTTCTTTCAAAAAGTTTTGCAGGGAGATAAACAAGTGATAATTAGATGGTGCTATGTCTGAGGAGTACGGTGGATGCGACAGAAATTCCGAGCCTAGCTCTGTGATTTTTTGACGAATTGCAAAAAAAGCATGGGGTTTATCATTATCATGATACAATATAATATGCTTTATTTTGAACATCGCCGGTCTCTTTTCTTTTATTGCTTTGCTTAAGTCATCCATTTGCTGACAGTATTTTTCCGAATCGAGCTTTTTGTTAGGCTTCAAAAGCTCGAAATGTATTGGTTCTTGGACGTCCCACCATATACAACAGCGTTTTCTTATTTAGATTCAATGTCGATTTAGAAGTGAAGGGGACAAATAGTCCATGCGGCAAGTATGCTCTTTTCCTTACGATGTATTCGAAAATAATTCATTTTCATCACCAGTTACTAACCGGTCCCAAACGGGTTTGTTTTCGTTCCTAACAAACAGAGATGTGCATATGACGATTCGATTAAGCAAATTTTTCTCATTTAACTCACTAGACACCCATCTGGAATGTTTATAGACCACTCCTAGTGACGATGGAGATTATATTGTACAATGAATATTATTAAATGTAAGAAAAAAATTTTTTTTCTTCTTTCACTTCATAAATGGACAAAACTTTTCGGTTGACCTAATAATTATAAAATGCTATGCACTTCATGCGCATGCAAAAGCCGTTTACAAAATCAGTCAAAAATCATTACTAAATGTAATAATTTTAAAAATATGAGCGATGAAAAGTTCAATAACATGCTTAAAGTTTTTCAAGTGAATTCTGTAACCATAAATTTCAAAACACAAATTTTAGGATATTACTTTAATTATCACCAAATTACAATATAAATATACCATGAATATACATTAATTTATTTTCTCTTGGTTTTTGAATTCTTGAAATAAATAAATGTCTCGCTAACATTGTCAGTACAAATATTCTTCAATTTTTAGTTTTTTTTTTTTAGTGAATAAGAATATAGTATAACATTCACCAATATTGAGCGTATATTAGATACTAAATTATATTTAATCAAAAGTAACAACAAAACAAAATTATTGTCTTCATTTATATATATCATCTTAGCACCACTATTAATACTAAAAATTCCAACATCGTTAATTGTTAGGGGGTTACTTGATTATAAGATATCAAATAAAAACTCACAGAATTAAAAAAAAGACTGAGTATCAGTTAAATGTATAGTTTTAAAATAACTCGCAGGAACATTTTAAACTATAACGTTCTAAACATTTATTTAAAATAAATAAATTACAATTATAAGTTTAAGCTTAAAATTTACCGCACGATCGAAATAAAGAAAATCGAAATATTAGGAACTTTTTCTAATCTGCGACTCTCGTAAATGAATATATTGCAAACATTAAAATAAAAAATTTCATTTTCACAAGTAGCTTGATTTTTTTGACGGGATTATTCAAATATAAAATATTATAGATACATATTTAATTATAAAATTTAACTTTATCCTTCATTATTTTTTGGTAGCACTTATAAAAATATTTCCCATCAAATACACATAATAAAGTTTTGTAATTACGTAAAATATAACTAACATCCAAGATGAAAATGATCGTGAAGAACATAAAAAATTGGTCTTTATTGCATAGCAATAAGATTCTATTACGGAAATTTTTTTTTAAAGTAAATGAACAAATATAAGCACGTTACATGATAATCTAAATAGATAGACAGCAATAAAAAATTTAATAAATAGGAATTGGTGATTTAGAACATGTACATCAATGAAAAACAACGTTAACTCCTTTCATAATCAAATGTATTTATACTGGTGTTCAAAATTAAGAGAATTTTCCAATTCGGTCAATTATGTCTAGACTTACTGGACAGGTTTTAATGAAATGTAGTGTGTACATAGGGTTGATACAATACAAAAAAATAACCATTGAACAGTTATAATACACACGCGCGATCGTGCGTAACACTCATCGGAGTCTTAAGGTATAAAACAGCAGTTGCGGAATAGAAAAAAAAAAAACCGGGGTTATAGGGGGGATATGGTCTACTCTTACTGATATACAAGCCTCACAACGTGATTTTATGCTGGAAATAAGGGAGTTTATGAGTTCCTGTGGTAATTGGTCCCACTCGTTCAGCAACGCTGTTTTCAGGTCCTGGATGGTTCTCGTAAGGGGCTTGCGAATTGCAATTGCCCTTTTCAGAGCGTGCCAGGCATGCTCTATAGGATTAAAGTCTGAAAATCTGCCTGGCCAATATATCCGGCGAATATCCTCACTTTCCAGAAATTCATCGACCAGCTGAGCTCTATGTTACCTAGCTTTGTCATCGATTAAAAGGAAATCAAGACCTATTGGACTCCTGAAAAGGCGGATATAGGGCTCCAAGACCTCTTCCCTATACCTCTAAAGAGTCGCAGTGCCACTTTCAAAGATATGGAAGTGTGTGCGGCCATCCAAAATGATGCCTGACCAGACCATTAAGCCTCAGCTGCCGTAATGGTTGATTTCTCGGATATTGGAGGGCAGGTAGCAGGTCCCTGGCTCTCTCCGTTTGAAAGTACGGTGAGAGTCACCAGTTAGGTTGAACCGGGACTCATCAGTGAAGAGAACGGTCGCCCATAGATCCATCCTCCAATCTGATCCAAAACTGATTGGGACGCAAAAAATAGGTCTGCTTGCAAACAGCCCTCTCTCATGAAGTCTTCTGGAAACAGTCACCCTTGAAACTCGGGTTACTGCGGCCACATACAACTCATGAGAGACTTGAGAAGCTGTATCATCCCTGTTACGCCTCGCTATAATGGACAAATGGCGATCTTCTGTGGCCGTCAAGGCTCTTGGACGACCTTACCTAGGCTTTCTCCCGATGGATCCGGTATCCTTAAACTGTTTCCATAAGTTGGTCACGACGCTGGGTGTTAAATCGAATTCTCTACAAATCTGGATTTGAGACTGGCCTGCTTCTAGCCTACTCACAATTCACCACCTCATTCCATCATCTAAACGTTGATGGTTACTCAGTGTTACTGTATAAATTTTAATTTAAGCGATTGCTGCAAAAATCACCGAGAAATTCGACGAAATGCGCTGGCGAACGAAATACGGATTTTGGCAGGCGCGCTTATAAATCCTGTTTTTCGACTAGTTTCACCCCATACATGTATACGCCTATGTATTCGACGTACAGGATTTGCATCTTTGTTTCGAAACAGTATTTTTACATTTCGTTCAGTTCTTTTCCTGAAATTCATCAAAATATGTAAATTCTCTTAATTTTGAACACCAATGTATTATTAATTGTTTTATGCTACTTACTGATTAGTTTTTGATTACCTTTTTGATTGTATTGACATAGAGGATCTTATAAAAGTTCTAAAAGAGATTCTTAAGAAATTTATTATTAATAAGGTTATTGCATTGGAAAATTTAATTACGTTATGTCAGTCTTAAAATTAACTAGTGTTTTTAATAATACATACAAGCAAATTAAAGGTAAACCACAGGGGGGACCTGTAAGTGATTACTTAGTCAATATTTATTTATATTTTAATGAAAATAATTTTTTAAATTATAATAGGTTTAATACATTAAAATATATTGATGATGCTATTTTCTTGCAAAATAATACAGATGTTAAACTTTTATTTTTATTTTTTTATCCAGAGTATTTAAAATTTATTGCAAACTAATGTTAATTTTAATGAAATGCAATATTTAGATACTTTTTTAAGAAAAATTGAATATAGTAAAATTTATAGTAATATACATGATAGAGACTTGTAATCTTGTGTGTGATCCATGAAGTGCCCTTATGGAGGAATTCATTTAGTCTGAATATTTTAGGAACATAATTTACAATCATATCTTACGAAAAAAAACTTGTGGCTTATATACAGAATATTTACATTAATTTGGAAAAATTAAAAGATTTTTGAAAGGCAGAATTTCCTTTGAATTTTATTAGGAGTAATTTAAAACATAATAATTGTTAAAGTTCATTATTTTTGCTATTTTTAAATGTTTCCCTTTTTCTCTCCCCTCCCCCCAATTTTGCATTAATTTTTGTTGAAAATTCTTGACTTTTACTTGCATTAGTAAACTGCAAAATTGAATTTATTATAACACTGTAAATTTTTGCAATTATTATAGTTATATAACATACGTCCCTTACTTTTATTAAATTTAAAAGCTTTTTTAATTTTAATATTATTAATAGGAAGTAAGTTTTTATGCTTATTAAGAATATTGTTAAAGCTTATTTTATCAAAAGATTTATTCTTGAATTTAATATAATATTCTACATTTGGATTATAATTATTATAAGTATCAATTTTGTATTTATTAACCAAATAATTACATATATCCTTAACAATATAAAGACAAGTGCTATTCATATTATTTACATTAGTAATAAAATCCTTTAGAATTTTAATTTCTTTCTACTTCATATCAAACAGAAATTATTTAATACTTTTAATATTGAAATCCTTTTCAAATTTATCATTTAATATATAAATATATATACTTTTTTTCTTCTTTAATAGCCTCTAAATCCAAAAATTTTTTTTTTTTTTTTTGGATTTCTACTCTTATATTCTCTTTTCTCATTAACTTTATCAGAAGTATTGAGATTCATATTGCATTGATTTCTATATTGATTTGATACTTCTTTCTATTTTTATATCCCTAGTTTTTTTTTATTATCATGCCTACGTTCGTTAATATGAATATTAATATTATTACTAGTTTGATCAATATATTTATATTCACAAATTTTTCACTTAAGTAAGTAATCACGGTTATAAGTTTTACAGTAAGTAAATTTGGAATATATATAAAGTGTTCATTATTAATCATTTTACATGCTTTGCATCTCTTGTTATTTCAAATATTATAATATAATTAATCAGTTTTACTATTACAAGTTATCACAGTATTCCAAACTTTGTAAACGAAACTTTGTAAAGATTTACTATGCACGAGTATACCTATATTATATATTATAATCTTTCTTACTTTTATATTTACCATTCCAAATAATCCTCGTTTTATAATGTCCTTCATTTTATCTTTCATTAGTACATCTTTAGTATACTTATGATTTAAACAAAGTTGCAAGAATTTTCATGTGGATAATAATCAGTCATCAAATACATATATGTGTGTGTATAAGAATAAACAATTAAATTATTAAAAAAATATTAAAAACAACATAATAATTAAGAGAACAAATAAAATACAAGAATCTAAGCAAGAGAAATAACTTTTATAGAAAAATGAGTAAATAATTGAATAAAAATTGAATATCCAACAAAACAAAAAAAATGTACATTCAGACTAGGGACTGTATTGAGGAGCTAAACATGTTTTATGACACCACCCTTCTCCAATGCATCTAATTGGGAAAAATTCCTAATGTTATTATCCTAATGTTGTGAGATTGATTTGGTCTTTTTATATTAAAAGATCTTTAAAATTCCATAAAAGTCATGAAAGTTAATAGTCCTTATATTTGAGGCTTCAATTTCCAAAATTTCACAAATCTAAAAGACTTCAGAAGAAATTCTCAATTTTCCAAGATGTGAACTTCAAACTCTCATTCAAATTATTTTATAAAATAAAGATCTTAATAAGAAAACTGTCAAAATATAAGAAAAAATTAGATGTCAAATTTAAATTCCAAAAATCATTTCAATATTTTTCAGAATCCCCCAAAGACACTTTAAGGGAAATATTAAATACATATCAGTTTGGACCATCATACAAATTACTAGGAATATATATTTCTTAAGTAATCTGATGGATAATCATACTCTATACAATTTCCAATAAATTTCTAAGAACCTTTGAATTTGTCGTAATCATGAGTAGTCAGCGATTTATTACGAAGCAAGAAGTTTAATATAATGTTTCTGTATACGGATATGTGAATATTGCTTTTCCAATATGGCCTTTTAATTACTTTAAATTTAAAGGATTTTCTTTTATCATATATATTATTATAAATGATGTGATTCAGTATCTGCAATTCTATATATAGATATTCAGCCTTACATGTGTCTGAATTTGTCTGTAATAAAATCAAATACTCATAATTTGCATAAAAATCAATGTTCGGCTTATCCGTATATTTACTAAAAATTATTGGGTCGTTTATATATTTGTATAAAACAAAAAAGTGTTTGATTCATAAAAATGCAAGTATAGATTAACTAGAATGTTGCTAGCTGGACCTCCTTGAGGCAAGTTCTTTATTCATTTGAATATTTTTTAATGAAAATAGTGTAATTTTCTTGTAAAACTGATTATATAAAGTTCCTAAATTTGTTCAGTTTTATCATATTCTTTAAGCTACACACACGTGTGTGTGTGTGTGTGTGTAAATTTTGTTTCTCATTTCCATATCATATTAATATTACTTCTAGCATATGCACATTCGATATGGTAGATAGGCCTTCGATCAGTAGTTTACTCGCATTTTTTTTTTATTACTGTTTTTAAAAGCTTCTCGATTACATTTGTTAGCTTTTTCATAGAGATCACGGAAATTACTCTATTCTTGTATAAAATATGATAATATTTCCGGATAATATCCTCTTCTCACATTTTTTCAATAATTACTCAAAAAAAAGGGAACAAATATTATTCTGATATTTCTATGAACAACAATTAATAAAAGTTGACTACAACCTTTGAGTATTGTGTTATAAAATTATTAACTAATCAATTATTTTAAAATATCAGCATTATTGCATAATACACGCATCATGCGAAAAATTCAAAGTGATAATTTAAATTATATTTAAAATTATATAAGTAGAACGAACTTTACTAATTACACGTAATGTATCTTACTAATTATATAATGTATCTTATTGAGTAAATAATTAAGTTACATTTAATGTATTGGAATTTCGAATTGAAAGAAGTAAATTTCATCACCTAAGATACAAAAAATTACAACTTAAATTCATTACAACATTGAAAACATTATACGAACATCGAATAAATAACGAGTCGTAATAAAGTGTGACTACACTACGTTGTACTCATGCTTGTGTATACGGAAAGTTAAACTCGAACTATAAACTCACAGTTGGAATTAGTGGCTAGAACTTAGAGGCAAGAGCTAGATTTGACATTTTATTTTTATTAGTGTACGGAAATGAGAATTTAAACTCTCAATTTTTAAATTGTGTTGTTATCGTTTTTTTAATTGAAATAAAACAAGATAAAACAACCCCCCCCCCCCCCCGAAATACATCAATCTCAGACTTTGTTTCGCTGACACAAATAAAGATTAGATGATGGCAAATATTAAAGAAACAGAAAAGAAACGCATGCAAATTTTTTTATCGTTTCTAGGAATGGTCAATTCACAGCTTGAAGAGATACCTTAATTTTTTTTAATTTTGCAGTTAATTTTAACAGTTAACGCAGCAGTTAATTTTATTTTAGAGATTATTTCATAGCTTTATTCTTATAAGGGGACTAGACACAAACACACAAAATTCAGAAAAAATGTTTTAATTGTTGTACTCATCTACTAATAAGCAACACAATTTATCTAAATCGCCCTATTTTTCGCTCTTTTTTTGTCAAGGGATTTAGTACTTTTCAGTAGTATTTCGTTTGTTTGAATTAATTTTTCTCATTATATTTGAAAAAATTGGTAAAAAAATTTTAATATTTAAAAAATATGAATATTTTTTTTTTACAAAAATACATGCATGACTTGAACACATATTGAAAAACATTTGCATTGAGTTTCTTGAAGATTGAAACAAACATTTGTAATTTCAGAATTTTATATGCCTAAATACAATGGTTTTCAAATTAAGAGAATTTCCGATTTGGTCGATTATCTCTATAACTACTGGACAGACATTAATGAAATTTGGTTTGTACATAGGGTTGATATAATACCAAAAAAAAAAAAAAAACCGTTCAACAGTTATAATACACACGCACGATCGTGCGTAACATTTATAGGAGTCGCCAAGATATGAATCAGCAGTTGCAGAATAGATAAAAAAAAAAAAAAAAGGGTTAATAGGGGTATGCTATCCTCTTACAGATATACAAGCCTCGCATCGTAATTTTATGCTAGAAATAAGGGAGTTTATGAGTCCCTGTGGCAATTGGTCCTACTCATTCAGCAACGCTGTTTTCAGGTTTAGGATGGTTCTCGGAGGGGCTTGCGAATTGCAATTGTTCTCCCCAGAGCGTTTCAGGCATGCTCTATAGGATTGAAATCTGAAAATCTGGCTGGTCAATACATCCGGCGAATATCCTCACTTTCCAGAAATTCGTCAACCAGCTGAGCTCTATGTGACCTGGTGTTATCAGCCGTTAAAAGGAAATCAGGAGTAACTGCACCCTTGAAAAGGCGAACATAACGCTCCAAGACCTCATCCCTGTAACTCTGAGCAATCACAGTGCCTGTTTTAAAGACATGGAGATGAGTGCGGCCATTCAACATAATGTCTGCCCAGACCATTAAGCCTCCGCTGCCGTAATGGTCGATTTCTTGGACATTGGATGGCAGGTAGCAGGTCCCTTGTTCTCTCCATACGAAAGTACGGCAAGAATTGCTAGTTAGGCTAAACCGGGACTCATAAGTGAAGAGAACGGTCGCCCATTGATCCATCCTCCAATCTCTATGATCTCTGCATCATTTTAAGCTGACTCTCCTGTTCGCAGAACTGAGCGGGACTCAAACAACAGGACTTTTTGCGAACAGCCCTCTCTCATGAAGTGTTCTGGAAACAGTCACCCTTGAAACTCGGGTTATTGTGGCTGCATAAAACTCATGAAAGACCTGAGAAGCTGTAGCATCCCTGTTACGCCTCGCTGTAATGGGCAAATGGTGATCTTCTATGGCCGTCAAGGCTCTTGGACGACCTTGCCCAGGCTTTCTCTCGATGGATCCGGTATCCTTAAACTGTTTCCATAAGTTGGAAACGACGCTGGGCGTTAAATCGCATTCTCTGCAATTCTGGATTTGAGACGGGCTTTCTTTTAGCCTACCCACAATTCGCCACCTCGTTTCCTCATCTAAACGTTGGTCGTTACTCACTTTCACTGTTTGAATTTTAATTTAAGCTTTTGCTGCAAAAATCGCCGAGAAATTCGGCGAAATACGCTAGCGAAAGAAATACGGATTTCGACAGGCGCGCTTATAAATTTTGTTTTTCGACTAGTTCCACCCCATACACGTATACGTCTACGTATTCGACGTACAAGATTTGCATCTTTATTTCGAAACAGTATTTTTACATTTCTTTCAATTCTTTACATGAAATTCGACAAAATATGCAAATTCCCATAATTTTGAAAGCCAGTGTATAATAGTCTATGGGCCCTAATAAATAGAATATTAAAAGAATTACACTGAGTTAAATATAGAAAATGAAAGAGCTACTTACTTTAATTTGTACATCATTTGTTATTTTGGTTGGTTTTATTAACGTCGCACGAGAAACAACAGCAGGACTATATTGGTGACGGACCGCATAATTTTGAACCTCGGTCAAATGACGAGGACGACACCTGAACTCCGAATTGCACCACGCCAACGGGAGGACTTTGAGCCACGACAGATTTAACGTGCATCAGCCCTGGATACACGGCGGGTCTTTAGTGGCATCAAGGCTGGAGCCTACGACTCGACGAAACCGCAGGCCAAGAGTCCGCTACCATGACTACTAGGTTCATTTGTTAATTTTGTCATCGTTGTAACTGATTCCCCTCATTTCCCTAGAACAGATTTCAGTGGATGCATGTGACAAATCTTGTCCAGAATGCGTCTGTTTCCACGCCTTTAACAACCAAGCCTGAAAGGAATTCCCTTCTGTGACAGTTATTTCCCACCTGTCGTTATTAGTTTCGACATTTCGGATAGGGTCACCACAAATTCGATAGCCATTGTCCATCCCCTATCAGAATTTCAGCCTCCTATGACTTCTTTTTATTTCTAAATATGAAAAAAGGTTGACATTAAATGATTGAAAAAATTTAACAAAACCACAGGTAATGTGTTTGACGAATTCATAAAATATTTCATCTATGTCTTACATTTATTTTAAAAGTCATGTAATTGGTGCTTAACAACATAAAAACAATATTTTTGAGGTAATAAAATTGTTAATTGTTGGGAAATTTTTTTTTAAAAAAAATTATATGCTGGAAATTTTGGATCGACCTTCGTAAATACTATCGAAGAAAGACAGTTTGATTGTGTAATACAGAAAATGTTTCATCTTTCCGTTTTTACTTCATAAGACCTGATAACTACAATGACTATCTTATTTGATGACACTGGAAAATCATTATCAGCATCGATCACTTACAATCATCAACCGAAACATCGAACTATGAGTAAGACCGAAGAAATATACAGGTATTCAAATCGTGCTATCAATGACACAATCTTTGTCCATATTTGCAACCGAGTAATAAATTTGCAATCGAGTTAACACAAAATAAAGTTTCTAACAGTTTTAGTACTTTAACATGTTATTATTTTTTTCTTCAAAACGTTTCCAAATAGGCTTATTCTCATTTTCCTTTCCTGTTAATGCAGTTAACGAAGTACTAAATTTAAAATATTACTTCGTTATTACAGATCTTTAATTCCTCTTCACATTTTTGTTAAATATTATTTTCAATGATAAACAAAAAAAAAAAAAACTTATATCTTTTATTTCAAACTAAATGTGTCATTATTATCAATGATTGAACAGTCTTATATGTCATACAAAAACAAAAGATGTTATTTTCATTGGCAAGTATCTTAAGTTCGACAAAACAAAAGATGTTATTTTCATTGGCAAGTATCTTAAGTTCGACAAAACAAAAGATGTTATTTTCTTTGAAGTATAGTGACCGCGATAGCCAAGTGGTTAACCAAGTGGGCGGTTTTCGTCGAGTCATGGGTTCGAGCCTTAATGCCACTAAAGACCCGCCGTGTAGCCAGGGCTGATGTACGTTAAATCTGTCGGGGTTCAAAGTTCTCCGGGGGGTGTGGTGTGGAAGTTAGGAGAGGGAGGTTCCAGCTCAGGTGTCGTCCTCGTTACTTGATCGAGGTTCAAAATTACGAGGTCCGTCGCCAATAACCCTCGTATTGCTTCTAACACGACGTTAATAAAACCAAGCCAAATATTTGGCAAATCAAAATATTGTATATTTTACGAAATGAAAGGTATCTTAAAATATTTAAAAACCTGTACTTGGTTGAGAGAACAATGAATTAGAGGATTATGCATTCAAGACACGATTTCTCCAAAGAAGGTCATGTCATAGATTGGAAACCGTATGCGTGCAAATGACTATCAAGGCTATCATTTGGCGTGGTGTCGAAGCCTAAGAATGATATACAGGTTCAGATGCCGCCTTTGTCCCTTGGTCACAGAAATTTTAGTAATATACATTTCATTAAAGAGCCTATTTTTATTAGAGGATTTATTAAGAATTAGATTTCATTAGTTCCATAAAAAGCCTTGTTCGGAATCTACTTCAAGAAATATTCTACCCGAGAAAATTTTGAAGATTGTTCAATACAAAAATAAATATTAACGCATTGTATACAAATGCAAACTCATGCACAATTTTGATAATCCAAATGCCTCTAAAATATTATGAAAATAGGATTATTGTCGCATTATAGCCATTCTTTAGACCATAAGAGACAACATAGGAGAAAATTCGGAAAAATGTAAGATACTGAAAGGAAATATATTTCTAGCAAAGAGAAAAATATTTTTTCATTGTGTTGATGAGGAAAACAAATATTTGCGTAACAAAAACATATATTTGAATAGAAAGCAAGGGGGAAGAAGCATATTTTCATAAACATAAGTAGAAAACCTTGTAATAGGGGCTATTTGCGTATCTTTCCTCAACTAACATCTGGGTATACTTTCTGTTTTTTATATTTAAATTTCCAACAAAATGAAACGGGATTATGCAAATTTAGTTCATCACATGAAATATAGTAAATGGATCTAAAGAAATAATATAATAGCGAAGAAGTCAATACAGAGCTAACAAGGAGTTAGCAGTGGTTTGTTAGTGAAATTAATAGTGAAAAGCCTGCAGTTGATGTATGGTGGAACTCGTATGTGATTATCTGTAGCTGACCGACATTGATTGGAGATCCTACGAGGAGTGATTTTATATCGGAAGAAATAAAATTTATTTAGCGGTCTTTCAAACTGTGTGGTTAAACTCTTAAGAACCGAGTGAGTGGATAAGAGATAACTTTGATTATCCTTCAAAATAGATTTAAGACGTGTTGAGACAGACACAGAGAGAGAGAGAGAGAGAGCGGTCCCGCATGATCATTGAAGAATATTAATAAACTGTGTAAGAACTTGTAACGACTCTCTTCAACAACAACGGCAGAGGTTAAAAAGCCTTAATAACTAGCCCACCAGAGACGTCTCTTTTGGTCTAGTTGGTAAAGCACAACAAAAAGCGACCGGTTAGCATTCTTCGGACCCTCTGATCCAGGGTTTTGATGCTACGCCGATCCTCCAAGGTCAAATCTCTCCCCTGCAAAAACAAACTCTCCCTCCCCTCCAAAAACAAAAATACCCCAAAAACTCCCCCTCCAACTCCACCGAAAACCACTAACGCTGAATTGGCGACCCAGGATTTGAACTCTAGATGGCAGCACAGTCTAGAATACAGGTCGCATATGTCCCTGACGCAAAACACTTACCTCTGTGTGTCTGACCAAGATAATCGCACATAAATCACGATTACTGATATTCCGGCTACGACACACGCGTCGACAAAACCCGCCACTCAACTTAAGACAGCCTATGATGCCAATAGGAACTGTCCAAAACGAAGCTCAATTCAACAGGGAGGGGATAAATATCAATTGCAGAAGAAGCTGGAAAAGTGACCTTCTCTACAAATATCAGTTAGAATGTTTCTTTTCGTATCATTACGATGATATTGGAGAGGGAGTATACAGCGGCTGTTTTCAACGGCAAAAACAGAGGTTAAAACGACTTAATAACTAGCCCGAGAGAAACGTCTCTTTTAGTCTAGTTAGAAGAGGGGCAGCAAGAAGCGACCTGTCAACTTTTCTTCCGACCCAATGGACCACGTTTCGAAAAGCCGCCGGCTCCAAGGTCAACAGCTCTCCCCCTCCATGAGGTAAAAACCACTCGACGCCGTCTCTTCATTTACTCTCGAACTCAAGTGAGTGAATAAGAGATAAATTTTATTGTCTTTGAAAAATAAATTAAAGGCGTTGAGGGTTAATAGATTGAGACAGAGAAAGTGATCCTGTATGATCTTTGAAGAATGTTAATAAACTGTGTTAGTACTTATTTGACGTGTCTTCACTAAACAGCAAACTCATTAACTATTTAATAAAAATCAATGATAACCGTTGAAATTATAAAGAAAAAGAGTCGTCACAACCTGTTTAAATGAAACGCATTAAATTTTGCGACTGAGTTAAAACAATATTTCTCGACTAAAAATAACAATTAGTTCGCATTGTGATGAATTTCTAAAAGCGGGAAGAATAATTTTAGTTGTGCAGAATTAATTATATTCATAAAGAAAGCTGAGTAATTCTGTAGATGCATTTCATTTCATTTGGAGACAATTTCATTTTCATTACTGCCTTGAGGGAGAAAACCGAGGAATAAATCCTCGGTTTTTATAACTAGCTAGCATATATAAAGAGTAGGCTGACATGCTCTTCATATTGTATTCACTGTTATCAGAATGGTTTCGTTCACAAAATTGATAATTTCTTCCTGTGGGACTTTGCTTCATAAAATGGCGCATTATTTTTGCTTTTGAATGGGGAAGAAACAGAATAGAGAATCTGAATTTGACGGGAGAAACTTTTTGTGAGATTGTTTATATTTTGATGTAACTAACATGCACACATTTCTAATACTTGGGAGAAAAAGCCTCTGTGTGTTATTGATAACATCTATACAATGCAAAGTGACAGTAACTCTTCGATTCTAAAGTATAAATTTAATTTTCGTAACAAAAGATGAACCGCTATAAAATTCTCTTCTAAAACAATTCATCATTATTCCAGAGGTGATCAATAATTTTATATAAAAATAATGTCATACATTTTAACAAGTTTTATATATTCAGACCCAGCTTTAGAAAAGGTGTTGGAAGAGCTGGATATATCCGGCTTTTACCGGATGGTTGACATTTGGTAATCCTAACTGCAGTAAAGTTTCCCTGATTCTCATCTCGTTATATATAAATATGAGTCAACTTCCTTTTATGGAGAAATAAACATGATTCGTTTAATTGATTTGTAAGTAGAGTAATAAAATGAAGTAATAGAATTTGGGAAGGCATTCTTAGCTTTTAATAATTCTTTTAAAAGAGATCTCAAATAATATTTAGTATCCAAAAAGAGCTGTCCGAGCAAAATCTCAATAAAAGAAATGGAATCGCTATCGCTAATTAGAGACTTTTTCGAAACAAATTGAAAATTTAATTCTTTGCTTTTTAAAAAGTCCGCGGAAGAGAATAATTTTACAATTTATTGTATTTTGCTTGATAATTTCTGAGAATTCGACTATCTATCTTGATTAGTTATCTTTCTTCGTTTAAAAAGGTCAGGAAAATGATTGAATACATACAATTACAAGTCCCAAATGCCGAAATTCCCTGAGCATTTTCTTTCAAATATAGCTCTAAGTCATTTATCCCTTTTCGGCGCTGCTTATTTCTTTTTAAGAACAAAATAACAAAGTTAAGCGACTTTGATTCCAAAAACGTTAGCAGCACTTAAAACCAAATACTTAATAATTGTATATCATCTCACGAAAAGCAAGTTCTTGGTATATACATTTAAAAGGCAAATTTATTCATGAAATTCAAATAATACACGTTTGCTCACTAAATAATACGGGAAAATTCTTTTCTACTGAATTCTAATTTTTTTTCCTAAAGAAATATGTTAAGTGGAACCATTTTGTCTATGTTTTATTTATTTTATCTAAGACAAACCCCTTAACTTTCATACATTCGAATACTTTTTATAGGAACAAATTTTATTATAGGTTTTTTATACCAATACCTTTAATGAAAATTGGAATCTGCTTGTCAAGTTTGTTGTATCTTAAATTTATGGTTAGAAATACAATCCACTATATAGGTCATTAAAACATTGGCGCATGTTTATATTAAAATAGAGTTTGTTAATTCCAAGGAAATAACTTTAAAGTTATACAGGGTGTTTCAAAGCTCATGGGCAAACATTTAAAGGGTGATAGAAAGCATCTAAATAAGCAATTTTCATCACACAATGCATAGGCGAAGAGCAAGCGGTAAGCCGCCGGGGAATCCACGATAGAAATGACGATGTGTAAGAAAACTCGCGCTTTATGTTTTATATTACAGCGCAGTCTAACAGTTCACCACTTGCTTTCCGCTTGGCATTGTAGGGTGAAAACTGCTTGTTTAGATGTTTTCTATCACCCCTTAAATTTTTGCCCACAAATTTTGAAACACCCTGTAGTAAAACTTAAATAAGATTATAGAGTAAACGAAAGAAAAAAATATTTATATTGCTCATATTTCTGCAGTTTTTAATTTAAAAATATATGAATATTCAGTCATCTCAAGGCAATTTTTTCCCCCCTTCAAAAGAATAAAAACTTGATGCCCCAAGAACTCGAACTTATAAAATATTTTAAGAGTAAACAACTTCACTTCGAGGTAAAAGTAGTAATAAGATTAAATGAATCATGATAATAGCGTTTGAATAAAAATCTAAATTAATAACATTAAAAACTTCTATATTTACCTTAGATATTGATGAAAACGATTCAAGTAGGAGGAAGAGAGGTATTATTTTTTGATGGGCGAGTCACCTTCCGTGATATCATTTAACTGCATTTTGATTACCGAAGTTGAAAATTACGAGGTTCACTAATAGCCCTCATTTTGCTTCTAAGTGTGACGCCAATAAATAATTAGTCAAATTAACACCATTATTTTTTTGCTTCTGGTAGCACTACTTATAAAAGCACACGTCGAATCACGAACTCACATGTACTTGAAACAAATCCTTCGAAAAGTGTGAGATTTCTAATGCTATGGTTAGCACTGAGGACAATTTGTTATGGGACACAAATGGCGAAGCGGAAATCGACTCGAGAGATGCAGAATGGGATCCATATGATGAGTTTCTCTACAGGGAAAGAGAGGAAGCACTTGAGGATTTTTTTCGCCTTAGATGATGAATGTGAGGATTTTAAATTCATTGGTCAGTGATTATTTTTATATATATAATGGTTTAATTTTATGTAAATTTCAATCTAATTTTTTGTAGGTCCTATAAGATCTCCCCGGATTTTGGGAGTCTTTTTTATGATTGAACTATTATCTTGTCTGCGGATATATATATATATATATATATATATCCAAATCTTTTTTACACGGTAGATGCGTTCCTCAGAAAACCGCACACACAAAAAAAATTCGTGTATAAAAATACATGCGACGTGTGGTAAATTTGAGGATATGTTTCACAACTTTAAAAAATCGTGTAAGATAAAAAATATTTTCCCAAAGAACCATGCTAAAAAGTAATAATGAAATCTCCATAACATAATTTTAAAACAAAAGCAATTCATTTTTATTAAAAAAAATCAAAAATAGTGTACAGTGAAAATTCAATCTACAGGTAAATAAAACATAATAAATCAAATTGAAAAAAATTAGGAATAAAACTACTAACTAACAACTATTCATCGCTACTTGATAACAAACGTGCATGTTTTTTACGAACTGGATCAAAAACGCTCTCATCAGTACATGTGTCAGATATGTTATGTCTAGCACACACTGTCGGCTTTGATACAAATGAAGAATTTCGTTCGTTATTAATGGCCTCTGTTGTTTTTATTGTTGTTACAAAGTCTGTTATTAGCAGCTGTTTTTTTCCTTGGTTTCCCAAGTTGCTTAAATAATTCTTGATATCCTGCTACACAAAACTTAAGATATCATTGAAATTTTAATATACGCGCTATGTCATGATCATGAGTAAAAAAAAGTTCCATACTAGTAGAAAATTCAAACCCTCGAGAATTAAAATCGGCTGTAAATTCTGAACTTCATCTTCGACTTCGTCGTTATCGACCTCTCTATTATCATAAACTGTCATAAATTCCATCAAATCGTCCTTACCCGAAAGGCTCTCTAGCATCAATTCTTCGATGTCAGCCGTTTGCATGTTGTTAAAACCTTCGCCACCTTCGGCAATTGTATTTGATAGAGTTATAATTTCAGAACGAGCTGATTTTTGTACTACGAATCTTTCACCTTTGATGCACACTGGCAAAACATTTTTCCAACAAGCATTTAAGGTCGATCGACCCAACTGTTTGATGGCAAAAGAAGTATGTGTTATACAACTATAATCGTAAATTTTCTCCGTGCTTCTACTACAATCAAATTTATTTCTTCCACCGAGTCTAAAATATATTTAAACGTTTGCTTTACGTAGTACATTTTAAATGCTACTATAATACCCTGATAGTAGAGTGGCTGAATCAAAGAGGTGGTATTGGGTGGTAAAAACAGCATTTGAATACTTGGAAAAAATTTCGGAGATTCAAGTTAGAACAAAAATTCGTGTAAAAAAGTATATTGGTGAACCGTGTTATTTTAAAATAGTGTAAAAAAAGAGTTAGGTGTATATATATATATATATATATATATATATATATATATATATATATAT
>BMAW01073269.1:325559-355628 GCA_019974015.1 Nephila pilipes
TATATATATATATATATATATATATATATATATATATATATATATATACAGAGAGTGAGAGGAAAACTTTTTGTTTCACTTAGCTTTGTATTTTTTGCTATTGTATATTCGTGGACTAACCAGTAAACAACGCAGCTGCTTATTGATTAATATTTTACAGTAGCTAGTATTATGTATAATAATTTATTGGATATATAAATGTACTTAATTTTACTGAAAATTAATTAAAGAATGATGTTGAAAATAACACTATAAAAATTTATCATTGGATAAAGAACACAGTTGGAATCACTTGATTTCCTCATCTCCGGAATGTATTATTTTACTTCATAATTTTATTAAAGAGATTTAAAAATATTAGTATTTAAAAAATATCTTTCAAATATTAAATGCTTATGAATTTACCCCATTTCAAGTTGAAAAGCATTTGAATTTGAATAAAAATTACGTAACGGAAGCGTTCGAACTCGTTATATATGATGAGTGAGCGATTTAAAAAGAAATTTATAACTATTTTAGTAGCGGATGTAATTTTTAATTGTTTTGTTTCACTTTTCACTTCAAATCTACTTTTTTTTTTCTTTTTTTCCACAATTGCTTCAAATCTAATTTTTTTTTTTTTTTTTTTTTTGAAGAGTACATCTAACGTTTCCAATTTTTCAGAAAGAATATCTGAACATTTAGAGTTAATGAATTTATTGCTAAGAAAAAGGGAATTTTTTTGCAGTATAATTTTGTAATCGAATATATTCTATTACAATATAAATATTTTTTGAAAAAAGTGTAACAAAATTCTGTTAAATTTCTAATATTTAAATTCGACAAAACAGTAATTAACGAATTCTTATTTTCGAAAGAAAAATGTTGAAAAATAGTTACAATATTTTGTTAAAATAGGACCATAAATTCAGACAGAAATTAGAACTACAGAAGAGTAAAGTCAGGTACACTTTTGTTTACATAAGAATTTTAAAACTGTTTAGCAGGTTATAAGAAAAGTTTCAATTCGATAGTTCCGATTTATTGTTTTTATTGATTATTTATTACAGTAGCACCTAAAAGCAATGCGAGGGCAATGGGTGACAGATCTTGTTACTTTGAGCCTCCGTTGAGTGGCGAGGTTGATAGCTGATCTGGATCTCCTCTCCAAAATTTCACATATCAACAACGAGAGGACTTAGAGCTTCGACGGATTAAAAGTATACTTGCCCCGCTACAAAGAAGGTCTTCAGGGGCATCCATACTCGAGCTCACGTCTCGAATCCGAAATCATGACCACTAAGCTATCACACTCACGTTTGAGAGTTCCACCAAATCATATATGTGGTTATAAAAATCCTTCAAATTATTAAAATGCGTTCTTATAATTAATTGCGACCGCAGTAACCTAGTGGTCATGGTCGAGGACTCGCGGCCGGCGGTTTTCGTCGAGTCGAGGGTTCGAGCCGCAAAAAACCTGCCATGCACGTCAAATCTGTCGAGGCTCACAAAGTCCTCCCGTTGGCGTGGTGTGGAAGTTAGGATGCGGCAACTCAGGTGTCGTCCTCCTAACGTAATCGAGGCTCAAAATTACGAGCACCGTCGACATTTGCCCTCGTATTGCTTCTAGTGCGACTTTAATAAAACTAATTTTATAATTAATAAATGATATTGGAAAAAATAATATTTAATCAACGTCCAAAAACTGCACGTTTTTGCAGATCATTTTATTCATATCCATTATTTTGGATCAACGGTTCCTTACGAATAACTACATCTACGCCTCAGAAGTTTGTAAATAAGATTATTTCTTTATGAATTTTTTAAAAAAGAAAAAAAAAAAAAAAAAAAAAAAAATAGAATGCAGAAAAATATAAATTTCTCATTTTTTCTGAATATTAAAAGTAAAAATATAAAAGAAAAATATCACTCATTCAATTATCTTTATGATAAAGAAAGGAAATATTAAACAAAAGCCTTAAAATTAATAAGCTTCCTTTCTAAATCTTTTTTTTTTCTTCTCATGAAACTTCCTTAGAATGATATGATAATAAAATAAAATTAGATTTTATTTGAGCATCAAATTAAGTCACATTAAACGTAACTATCCGTTAGGGATTCAGTTACATTTTTAGGGTGTATCGAAACACATGAGGAAAAATTTAAGAGGTGATATGAAAGATCTAATCAAACAATTTTCATTATACAATGCATTGGCGGAGAGCAAGCGGTGAATCGTTAGACGGCGCTGTAATGGAAAGTATAAAGCGTTCATTTCTACCGTGGAGTGAAATCCACAGAAGAAATGACGATGTATAAGGAAACTCACGCTTTATGCTTTCCATTACAGTGCCGTCTAACGGTTCACCGCTGGTGCACGATAGAAATGATGATGTGCAAGAAAGCCAACACTTTATGTTTTTCATTATAGCGCCGTCTAACGGTTCACTGCTTGCTCTCCGCCAATGCAGTGTATAATGAAAATTGTTTGATTAGATCTTTCATATCACCTCTTAAAAATTTGCCCATGAGTTTCAAAACTCCCTGTATTTTCAAACTTGTATTTTGCAATCGTATACTTTTCCATCAAATCTAAATATTTTCATATAAAAAATCAGGAGGGCCAAATGATTAAAGATTCATAATTTTTAGAGAAGGCAATATAAAAAAAATCACATTTACAAAGTTAGAAAGAAAGATAAATGTGCCATGGTGACACCAATATATCTTACTTCCAACGGTAACAGCCATTTAAGGAAGTAACTGTTCATATCTGAACATGCTCAAAACTCCTCAGAATAATTTAGGAACAGAAAATGATAAATTTTCAAAATGTAAAATTACCTCTATTAACGGCTATCCTACCAGTGATTAATTACTCATTGAGAAAATTACCATCCAACACATACTTTAACATAAATCAGCAAATTTCAAGAGGTAACTTATCATGAGAGTATATTTCTTAAAAAATAAAGCTTTGATAATTTTTTAAAATTAAAAAAAGTATTAATTTTTTGATTGCACTAATATAAAATATATTTTTTTCTTCAAATGAAAATATAAAGAAAAAAACTGTTGTGAATAATTGTGAAAGGAGAAGGAAACGCGCATATAAAATAAAATTTGTTTTGACAGCTTTTTTCTGTTTTTCTCTACTGTCATTCAGAAACTCCCTCTCCCCCTCATTCGGATGAGAAATCACAAACCGTAAAATTAGGGGGGGGGGGGGAATCATAAGTAAATCACATGCAGGAACTGCTTCTATTGACCCTTGCACCCAACACAAAAACTAAACAACCAGCTTATTTTTTTCCCCCCGAATAAAAACAGTGGGTCACAAAACAGTTTCAAAGTTGCACGTGGTTGCATTTCGCGACACATTTCCACTTCAAGATCAAGTTCCGAACTGAAGTTTCGGTTGCCGGCGAATCGAAACTCAACCAGAAGGGGGAAGGCCGAGCTTCGGACAACGCCCAGAACTGCGCGTGTGTAGATAAAGATGAAACAGAGCGAGCAGGCTGACGAACAGGTGGTTTTAGACATGCCCGTCGGTTCGGTCAGCGAAGACTCTGTTTCCCCATCCGGGCCGTCCCGTCTCAGCAAAATGGCTGCTTCAGCCGGTGACAAAGCCGATCCGAACGGACTAAATGGCGTTCATCTGTTGAAGAGCCCTCTTGAGATCTATCAGGAAACGGTAAGTTGCCAAAATACCCATTTTTCTTAATCAATCTTCACTTTCTGAAGGATCTGAATCATTGATTTTGTTTGGAAACAAGCTTTGTTTTGCTACATATGTCACAGAAGTTTTTTACTTCGGTGGTTGTCGGGTTGCTAAGATTGGCGCGTACGCGCTGAAGATAATGATTATGTTTTGATATAAAAAGAGCGCGAAATTTCTAAGAAAGTAAAAAAAAAGTAATTATTTTTTTTCTTCTGTCTTTTTATCTTGTCCTTTGTTATATAAAGATGCATCGGATGATATTTCTTTTGGCTCAAAGTTCAGAAATAGACAGTGGGAATGAAGTTTTTGTTCGAAATATGCTTGTCGGCAATGTTTACAGTTGTCTGCTGCTATGGAATTTTTGTGTAGCGAAGTGAAGGAAAAAAAGCACATGTTTTGTATTCTCCGTAAAAAATATTTTTATAAATTAATGTAAACTGAATTAAGTTGGGATAATAGCCTTTGTTGCTCCATATCCTTCATTAATCAATTAGCCAATGAATTAAGATTAATTGAATAAATTATCTTTTAAGATTATTGATGGTATTTGTGATGAATATTAATTAATGTGAAAAACAATGCAACTTTAGAAATTGTTATTATAATTTTATTTTGAAGTAACTGTTCTTAAAAAATCGCTGGTTTTTGTAAGAACTACATCTAAATTAAAATTCTCCAGTAACCTAAAAATTGGGATAAAGTATTTGCAATCGAATTTGTACAAATTAACCTATTTCAGGAACAGTACGCTGAAATATAATTACTCGTTAACTACTAAAAACACGTCATTTAAGGTATTTGTATCAGGTTATTATTATTATTATTATTATTTTCATTTTCTAAATAATTTCGAATTTTTACATTCCTAAATAATTTCGAATTACTCGGTTATTTAGAGAAGAGAAAAAGCGCGTTATGTGAGTTCTGTTTTCCCTTCATATGTATTATTTATCGTTAAGCAAACTGAAATTTTATTCGTTCGTCTTATACTTTTTTTCATGTGATCACAGAGCTATATATCATCACCTTTACTAATACGGTGAACAAATGTTGTTAGTTACTTCATTAACGCAGCTTGACAGTTGAAAAATAAGTGCTTCTTCTGTAATATTGGAAATATTCGAAAATATAAATTTTTTTTATGAGTTCCGTACATTTAACTAGATAAAATTAAAGACATATGGAAACATAAAATATTTTTATCTATAAAAACTAACTTCGAGATTAGAAATAGATTTATTACTAATTTTTCAATTTTAAGAGTGCAATTTTTTCCTTCAAAATTCGCTAATTCCCACATAAATTTTGCATCGTATTTCAAATGCCAAAATGTACATATATAAATATAATGGATGAGGAAAAATGACGATACTTCTTCTGTTAATGTCATGGCTGGGAAAATAATACTCAATTCTACGAGTAAAATCTATTTTATGTTGAACGAGTGAGAGAGAGGCAGTCACATGGTGATTTCTATGAACGCAGCGATGTTACATATTACACATTTGAGTCCAGAGGCGTAGTTTCAGCCTTCGTGGCCATATATATGGTATATATATATGGCCGTGGTATATATATATATATATATATATATATATATATATGTATTGATTTAACTTAATTCCTATTAATTTCTCATCATAATAATTTCATTTCCTAAATTTTCCTATTCTCTCCTTTAAAATATAATGTTAATTGTTATTTCCTGATACGATTCCTTTTTTCTTTTCAATTTAATCAATCACACCGGCTTAAAATCTGCAAAGTCAGCAGTCTTCCTACGGTCCAGACTTGTAGGGATGATCCCTACCAGACTTTAAGTCTACACTTAAATTCCCCTGAAGTCCCTCCATTCAGACCATGTGGTCTCTGACATATATAGTGAAATTTCCCTAGTACATAAACTAAAACACAGCGAAAAACGCTCTCTTCTCCTACTCTCTCGCTCACTCTCGTTGTTAAACACATGCTGTCATAATCTGCATCCAACGGCTGAGTTATGTAATTCTCTCCGTGTGGTTGTTATATATATATATATATATTAATCTTATCTGATTATGTTTCACTTGTTCAAATGAAATAGTCCTCAGCTTAAATTGATGTAGCCAAATATTGTGTGTTAAAGATTCATATTTAACAATAATTTATTTCAATGAATTAATTGAACAGATGCAGAATTTGTAGCTGATACCTTAGTAATTTCGTAATAGGTGCAATTTTGAGATATATATCTCAATTTCAGTAGGGGAGAAAAGTATGATTCTCCTCCAAAATATCATAATTATTCAGTTTTTAAAATTTTTAATAATGAGGTTATCTTCTTATAAGTATTCATATGGAATTCAGATTTAAATCATAGTTTTAAAGTTCAGCAGTTTCTGAAGAATAAAAAAAACTTTGCATTTTTATATCTTGACAGATATTACTCTGTGTATTGAAATTAAAGTTAAAAAGATGGAATAAAGAAACACGCGATACGTTTGTATGTTGACGAAAAAATATTTGAAATCGTGTAATTTTTTTAAAAAAGTTTTTTACTGCCTTTATAGAACTCTAAAGATAATATAACCTCTCTCTTTTTTTTTTCCAATTTTTTTTATGTCTTCAATTTTTTTTTCTTAAAATTTGTCAATCTGTAGATAAGAAAGCTTTCGTACTTGAAACATAAACGATAAGTAATTTATTGTTTACTGTTTTGCTCTTTGGAGTACATTGTCTGTACCTTTTTTTTTTCTCTTGTAAAATGTAATTTTTTGTGTTATGTTAACATTTTGACATTCGTAGGGGCCAATGAAAACCTGTTTTAATCTTACAGGAATTTGAATCGTTACAAAAAATATATAGAGAGAAAGCAATGCGTAGTAGTAAATTCGAAAAAGTTTATCTTACTTCTGTCAAGTCACTTAACTACTTTCAATGACGAAGCAGTAAGAAGTAGGAAAAAATTACAACGTCTAATTTGCATTGCAAATCAGCAAGCTAGAAATATTTGTTAACATGTTTTTAATGCAAGTGTTACGTATTTATGGCATTTGTATAACATTAAATATTTTAGAACTACATAAAATAAATTATTATGAAGTGTTAAAAAATAAAAATAAAAATGATAACATCGCAAATTATTCGATATTACCAAAATTGAGAACTTTTAAAAAAACGACAAGGAAGTATTATTTAAGATTAATTCGTTATATATATGTGTGTGTATATGTGAATTGTCCTGCTGCTCCAGCAGTACCGCCTTAAACTCTGATCAGCATGTAAGATGTCGAGGTATAAGCACGCAGTCGTCTTTTTTATTGTTACTCTTAATTAATAAACATATTTTTCATCTTAAAATTGCGACGTGTGGCTGTTTGCAATTTTCTCTTCACTAATCTCTGGGAGTTTTATTGAGTTCAGTTGCATAAAATTACTATTTCTTCCGAATCAAAATTAAACACGAATAGGTAAATTATATGAAGGTAGAAATAAAGTGAAGTGATTTAGGTATAAGGATATTTAAATGATATGCAATTAATGAAAAATGAGAAGAGAGATAGAGGATAAAGATTGACAGCCCGAACATTGTTACTGAGCTTAACACTAGGGCTATTGGTGACGGACCTCGTAATTTTTAGCTACGGTCAAATGACGAGGACAACAACTAAGTTGGCATCTCTCCAAACTTCCATACCGCGCCAACGGAAGAGCGTGGAAACTCCACCAGATTTAATATGCATCAGCCCCGCTACACGATGGGTTTTTAGTGACATCAGGGCTCACACCCTCGACTCGACGAAAACAACGCCGGTCTGAGTCCGCGACCATGACCACTAAGCTACCGTGGCCACCTGCATAAAATCAAGCAGCATTATACGGACAGAAATTAGTATTTTTAAGCTAACTAACATTTCTGTATAGCTGTAGTTCTGCAACGTGGGCTCTAATACGTTTTTCCCTTGAAGAAACTTTGATCCTTGATAGATTTAACGTGCATCAGTCCCTTATGTGATATCAAGACTTGAACCTGCAACCGAACGGAAACAACTCCGGCTGTGAGCTTTCGACCACGATCACTTTTATACTTGGAATAAAAGCAATATGTTCTTTGCAATCACTGTACAGGTATTGCTATGTTTAGTATTAGGGTTATATATCGATTTTAAATCAAATATATAAATGACATAAAGTAAGAATAGTTTAATACGAGGGTGCAGTATAAGAGTTAGAATGCCTCTTTCGCTTATATTCTGCCCATTAAATTATTCTGAGTTATTTATTTAAAGGGAAAATGAAAGTCTATCTCAAGAAACCATTAATATGTCGCATGACTTAAACAAGAAATCTCCTACAAATGGAAAATAAATTCGCTTTTTACTTGGTCATTTTTTTTTAATACAAAATTTAGAAGAAAATTCCATGTATAATTTTTAAATAAGGAACAATGACAAATAAAATAAAAAAAATTATAAATCTTTCCAGCCCCCAAAATTTTTTCCTCCAAAGAATTTATTTCCTCCTAAAATCATAGATAAAGGACTCAGTTGTGAAAATTAAAAAGTCATCCGTCTAATTTCATTAATGTCATATGACAGTTACACATTCGAGCCTTGGCCGCTAAAGACCCGCCGTGTAGCCGGGGCTGATGATCATTAAATCTGTCGGGGTCCAAAACCCTCCCGTTGGTATGGTGTGGAAGTTAGGAGAAGGAGTGCCAACTCAGGTGTCGTCCTCGTCACTTAACTGTGGCTCAAAATTACGAGGTCCGACGCCAATAGCCCTCGTGTTGCTTCTAGTGCGACGTTAATTAAAACTATATTAAATTAAATTGTGTGGAATCGTACCACAATAGTCACAGGTAAATAAAAAAAAAAGAATATTTCTTTAGCTTAAAAGCTTTGTTACGTAGATATTTCTCAAACAAATAATTTGAGATTCTATTTTACTTAGAGAATAATCGTAATTTTTATTCGTAAAATTAAAAAAACTAGATATCAGTAATTTTTAAAATTTCACCATTCAGAACACTTGTAATGTTTAGAAATTACGCCTAAATTCAATATCGGAATACAATACATATGTAGTGCTTCTCACATGTATAATTATTTATTTTGGATTATAAACTAATCTGAAACATTTCTAAATTGGCACTTGTACTCAAATTTATAGTTTACCTGGATTAGGAAAGCAAATAATATTTACAGTTTCAAACAAGTACTTGTAGATTGTTAGCCTTATTAAAAAGTTTCAAGAATATTCAGCCTTAGAAACTTTGAAACTAACGTAACACTAAACTTTGACTGAATTAGGACTCGAACCTATTATTCGATTCTTAAATTGATAACTATAATACTCTCGATTTCCATTATTATACTAGTAACCGTTAAAAATTCCCGTTACCGCAGAGATCTATGAATTATCAAAAATCAATGTTTAACCTACTGTATCTGTGGAAACGGTCCCAAAACGCGTTTGATATAACGTTTAATAACACATGGATCAATAACTCCCGAGACTAACCCAGAGATGGCGCTCGTAGTAAACCAGTAACCAGGTCTTTCTAGAGTACTAACCTTTGCTTGAAACGTGTCAAAATTTTAAGTCGATCGGACCAGAAACAGCTGAGTTATCGAGGTTGGAGTAAAGTCGTTTTGTAGTTTGTTTAAAAAATGGAAAAAACCGAGTTTCGTGTTCTGATAAAACATTGTTTTTTAATGGGCAAAAACACCGTGCAAGCGAAACAATGGATTGAAAAATGTTACCCGGACTCTTGTCCATCAAAAGCAACGATTTGTCGGTGGTTTGCCGAGTTTAAACGTGGTCGTACCGACACAAATGACGCGGAACGCTCGGGTAGACCTGTGGAAGCCGTTACACCGGAAAATGTGAGTGAAGTGACAAAAATTATAATGAAAGATCGTAAAGTGAAGCTCCGTGAGATTGCTGAGATGACACAGATATCATATGGAAGTGTATTTACTATCCTTCATGAAAAATTGAGCATGAAAAAGGTTTTTTCCAAGTGGGTGCCGCGATTGCTTTCGGTGGAACAAAAACAGCAACGAGTCGATGATTCAGAAAGCTGTTTATCGCTATTTACTCGCAACAAAAAAGATTTCTTGCGAAAAAAAAAAAAAGATTTGGAAAAGCGTTGGAACGATTGTATCATCCTAAAAGGTGATTAACAAAAGGTGTTATGTTGATGAATAAAAAAAAATTTTGCAAAAAAAATGTTGTTTTCAATGTTAGTCTCGGGACGTATTGATCCATGTGTTATAGACCTTAGTATTTATATTACCGAACCACAACAGGTTTGATTCCTTAGAAGACTTATAGATGAGGGTTCGAGTCCTTGACTCTTTCTAGAATCTTCTCAATGTTCACTCATAATGCTCCTTACTAGTGCAGGCATTATACTGATGTCTCGCATTGACAACTTCAGCTCACTATCTGTACCACTAACTAAAACTACCAACTATCGTATCAAACATTTTCTGCTTTAAAATGCATCTCTTCAGTTCTATCCATTTCACTTCAATAATTCTAATCATATCTGCGTAAGTCACGTTTCATTTTTTGGGACAGATCTTCAATCCAAAGTACCGAAGCATTTGTTGTAGAGGAAAACGCATTAAATCTCACGTTATAGAAATACCGTTTCCCAGAAATGTTTGTTAGAAAGCTCAAAAATACTCATTTATGCTTGTATAATGTGCTGCTTGATTTTATGCAGATGGCTGCGGTTGCCTGGTGATCATGATCGCGGACTTGGACCGGCGATGTTTTCGTCGAGTCGTGGGTTCGAACCCTAATGTCACTGAGGTCCGTCGTGCAGCGGGGCTGATGCACATTAAATCTGGTACAGGTTATAAGCTCTCCCGTTGGCGTAGTGTGGAAGTTTGGAGAGGGAGGTGTCAGTTCAGGTGTTGTCCTCGTCACTTGATAAAAATCACCTTGGCTAAAAATTGCGTGGTCCGTCACCTATTGCCCTAGTATTGCTTCAGTGCAACGTTAATAAAATCAATCAATCAATATCTCAGAATATATTTTATCCAGATATCTCAGTTATTTCTTAGTAGTAATTAAAACTTAACGATTACCTCTGGTGTATATATATATATATATATAATTTCTGAATTAAGAACGAGTGAACTGGTAAGATAGATTTCTTATATTTAAATCATATAGGATTGTGAGTTTGATTGGAATTCTAGAGAGAACGACATTAGATATTCTTCAATCTTAATAAAGAATTCAGTTTTGTTCTTGATTGTCTTCAACTGGAATTTAGTAGTTTTTGACTAATATATTAGACCGAGATACGGCTCAAGAGCTAGTTAATGAAGGGCATACGTCAAATATCTTTTCTGAAAAACGCTTCAAAATAAAATAAAAATGTACATTTGTATAGCTTTGGGAAACTATGAATTCCGAAATATCATTAACCAAAAGAGAGAGAAAGATCTCTATTATACTCGTATTATCAGATTTAACCTTTTCCCAGATCTATTTGCCCCGACTGCATTGTTTAGCGGTTCTGGTCTGCTCATCCAATTGTCAAACGTACCGGTTGTTTAAATGGCGGCTGACTCACCGGTTTTGGCTGAATATTTGGCGACATAAAGGGATGTTTTTATTCAAATTCATTCGTGCGAAACTAATCGGTATTTTCACGGGTTTTTGATCATATACATTCTAGGTAATGTGATAGTGAGAGGTGTATTGCCAAATGGTCCCTGGATCATCCAACAAGTCTATTTCCTATATTCGATATACTGTATCCACAGATGTATGCACTCGATTTATGTCAAATCGAGAACATTTTAAAATGTTTTAAAAAAAAATCAACAAATGTTTGAAAGAGAAAAACAATGTATCTGAAAATTATTTTACAGTTTCATTTTTAGCAAAACTTAACAGATGATTGATTGATTGATGTTGGGCAACAAAGGGCATTCTCCCTTAACAAATTATCCTCGTAGATTTCTATAACAAACTTTTAAGTTTGATTGATTGATTGACTTTGTGGGATATAGAAACTTTTAAGCTTATTAAAGTTTATTTTTAGTTGAAGAATCAGCGCACTCTTTTTTGAATTACATGGGGAAAATAATAAAGAAAAAAAAAAAAAAAAAAAAAAAAAACTGAATTCTAACGCACAACTTAATGAGTGATGCTGCTATATTTAATTACACCTGTGTTAATTATCCTAAGTATCTCAAGCAAAATTACCATTCTAAGTAATATATATTTTGTGTCTCAATTAAACATGCTTTTAGACCTAAAAATAAACCCCGAGGCTCCCTAGTGATCTTTTTGTCTCCCATGGGGTTTACTGTCTCTGTTAAACACGGGTGACGTGCCCCCGGGATCCCCTAATGATCCATCTCTATTTTTTTCCATTCTTCTTGTTAACCAATTTATTTATTTATTTTTTCAATTTTTTCGAATGTCTGGATCAAAGTTACACCTTGTCTGGTGCAGCATAGCCACATCTTGCTCTTGTGGTATTAAACTTTACTATCACATCTCATCTCATCACAGAGCTAAAAGTGATTTAAGCCAAGCGAACTTCGAAAGTTTGACCTTTTGTCAGATAACGAAGATGACTTTTTAACAGGCACCCTGACTCGATAAATACCACTCTACACCATATTACTATTTTGATGCCCAGTTCAAATTATTGTAAAGTTCCTTCTGTTGTGCCTGCGGCCGCAGTTGAGTAGGTATCTTGGTCACGAGCTCGTGGCTTGCATTATTTCTTCGAATCGTCAGCTCGATTTCTGATACAATTGAAGACTCGTCGTGTAGCTGGGCTGATGTACGTTAAATCTGTCGAGGCTCCGAGCCTTCCAATGGTGTGGTGTGGAAGTTTGGAAAAGAGGGGCCAACTCAAGTGTTGTCCTTGATACTTAACTGAGGTTCAGAATTATGAGGTCCTTCGCCGATAACTTCTCAATGCGAAGTTAGTGAGCAGTTATATCAATTACCCTTTCGAAATAAGAATCTCGCATATAGGTATCATTATGGAAATTTTTATTACCAATTATCTACGAACAAATTACGGCAATAACATTTTCGTATCAACAGATAGATCGAAGAGAATCAAACTTTGGCAAAATCAAAATCTCTCCCGAAAAAGAAAAATTGTCGAAATTTCGAAATTCGAAACCACAACTACGTTGTTACAACTGAAGCAATAATCATTTTCGGTGGCCAAGTGGTCATGGTTGCGAAGCATTGTTTCCGTCGAGTTGGGGGTCTCGAACCCTGATGCCACTACAGATCCTTCGTGTAGCAGGGCAGAGGCACGTTAAATCGCCGAAGCTCTGAAGTCCTCCCATTGGCTCTGTGGGAAGTTTGGAATTAGGAAATACCAACTCAGGTGTCTTCTTCGTCACTTGACCGAGGTTCAAAATTACGAGGACTTCGCCAATAGTCCTCGTATTGCTTCTAAGTTCGATGTTAATAAAAACAATTATTCCTTAAGTTCTAATAAGTGATGAGTGCATTAATATATATATATATATATATATAATTCTATTATTGCTATTTGAAGTCTTAGGAGTGCTTTTCAAAAAGCTTTTAAAATTGATCTATTGATAAGACTTATTTATATCTCAACTCACAAAGCCATTGAAACGAGAGAAGATGCTTGATTGATTCTATAAAACATTATTCCTTTTGAATTCCTTAAAACGTTCCTAGGGTTTCAGAAGACCTTGAATTGAAAAGAAACTAAATATATAAGCGATTCATTGGAGAAGAATAGGAAAAAAAGTGTAAGAAGAAAAATTTCACGTTTAGGTATAGGAAATATGCTCGTGTTCTGACTAACAGACACATAGATATTTTTCTAAACAAGCTTAGAATGAAAAAACTGACCCTTCTTTGTGTTATCCTTACATGAATTGATCCTTATGTGTGTAATGTGTGTGTAGAAAAATACAACTATTCATTTCGATTTGTTTGGTTTCAAGAAGCCGTAGGTTGAAATAACTAGCAGTATAGCAAAGTTTTAATTATAACCCCATGACATTGTAAGGTTCTAGCTATTACTAAAAATTATCAACAGAGATAGAAACTTAATTTTTATGTATTATTAAGATTTCTTTACGTTGTCACCATCTAGGATTAATATTTCTCCCAGCGTTTCTTGACTTCTCGAAGGCCTTATTTTAGAACACTGCACATTGAAAAACTCTATACTACGCGTTATTTCAATCCATGGCTGGGCCGCGGTAGCCTGGTGGTCAAGGTCGTGGACTAGCGGCCGGCGGTTTTCGTTCAGTCGCGGGTTCGATCCTTGGCCGCCAAAGACCCGCCGTGTAGCCGGGGCTGATGCACGTTAAATCTGTTCGGGGCCCAAAGTCCTTCCGTTGGCGTGGTGTGGATGTTAGGAGAGAGGGGTGCCAGCTCAGGTGTCGTCCTCGTCACTTGACCGTGGTTCAAAATTACGAGGTCCGTCGCCAATAGCCCTCGTGTTGCTTCTAGTGCGACGTTAATAAAAAAACTAAACTCAATCCATGGCTGTGGCCGCGGTAGCCTAGTGGTCATGGTTTCGGATTCGTGGCCGGCTGTTCGATCCTTTTCTGCCAAAGACCCGCCGTGTAGCCGGGGCTGATGCACATTAAATCTGTCGCGGCAAAAAGTCCTCCCCTTGGCGTAGTGTGGAAGTTAGGAGAGGGGGGTACCAGCTCAGGTGTCGTCCTTGTCACTTGACCGAGGTTCAAAATTACGAGGTCCGTCGCCAATAGCTTTCTGGTCTGGTGGTCAACTTGCAATACTGGTATTCGGGTTCAGTCATATATTCCTAGACCAAATTTGAGTTTTTATACAAATTCTAGTTTTATTACACGCTTCTTAACCGGTCATGGTCCCTTCATTTCTTATTTAAATCGTTTTAATTTAAAAAATACAAATTTATGTGTCTGTGGCTCTGTTGGGGATGCTGACCACTACGTTTAGTCTTGCCTTTTACCAGAGATTTTCATTTAAAACGTCCTGTTGTTGAAACGAAACTTATTTGGCTGAGGTTCGTGTGTAAAAATCCCTACTTACATTCTAAGCTTTAATCATGTATACTTACGGCTCGTAAAATTACCCAACAAATTTGTTAATTGTTTCAAACTTTCATTATATTTCTCAATATTTTTATCATCCCTTACCATGTAGCTATAATTGTATGTCTTGTATATATGTTCACACCTTTGCCTAATACTTCATTTTTGTTTACGAGTTTGTGGACGTTTTTGTATTGTGCTATTTAACCTGTTGTGTATCTTATTTCTGTAAGAAAATTTCAACTGTTTCTTGTGTTTCTGTCATGTATATTTTTGTTGTACATATACCTTGTACATTTTATTTAACCTTTATTTCAAAATTATGTAAATCTTATGTTATTTTGCCAATAAATGCTGAGTGCGGGGGTGATTGTTTCCCGGAGGACCGGTTTGCAGCTCTAAACCCTTTGGGTGAGCTCGGTCCCCTTGGGTATTCTGCCAATAGCCTCGTGTTGTTTCTAGTGCGACGTTAATAAAATCTAAAATAATTTTCAAACGTGTTGATCACGATAAACCTTATTTGGAACTTCATAATCTAACCTTGCTTTTGCACCATTAGATTCCACCATCACTCACCCGAGGTACTTTAGTGATCTTTTTTCTTTCCCATGAGGTTTACTGTTTTTGTTAAACACAAGTGACGTGCCCCGGGATACCTTAGCAATCGTTCTCTATTTTCGGTTCCTCCTACTTGTTTGTGAATCTTTCCCCTTTTTTCCATTTTTTCAAATATATAAAGCACAGTTACTCTTTTGTTTGGCGCAGCATTGCCAAATATGGCTCTTGCTCCATTTAACTTACCCATCGCATACTCCCTTTGAGTGAGTGGCCGCGGTAGCCTAGTGGTCATGATTTCAGACTCGTGGCTGGCGGTTTTCGTTGAGTCGGTGGTTCGATCCTTGGTCACTAAAGACCCGCCGCGTAACTGGGCTGATGACGTTAAATCTGCCGGAGCCCAGAGTCCTCTCGTTGGTATGGTGTGGAAGTTAGGAGAGGGGGGTGCCAGCTCAGGTGTCGTCCTCGTCACTTGACCGAGGTTCAAAATTACGAGGTCCGTCGCCAATAGCCCTCGTGTTGCTTCTAGTGCAACGTTAATAAAACCAAACCAAACTCCCTTTGAGTGATTGACAGTGATACCGGTATAACACGGCTGCGATAAGTATAGCAAAAGCAAATTAAGAATGCCCCATTTTTTCGACAACTGTAAATTTATTCCACTTGAAGTTTGAATTCCATATGGTTAAGATTGATGTTATTCTTAGTTTAGTTTTTATTAACGTCGCACTGGAAGCAACACGAGGGCTATTGGCGACGGACCTCGTAATTTTGAACCACGGTCAAGTGACGAGGACGACACCTGAGCTGGCCCCTCCCTTTCCTAACTTCCACACCACACCAACGGGAGGACTTTGGGCCCCGACAGATTTAACGTGCATCAGCCCCGACTACACGGCAGGTCTTTAGCGGCCAAGGATCGAACCCGCGACTGAACGATGGATGTTATTCTCATCATTGTGATTGAGGCTTCAAATATCAAGGTATATCTCGACGTTAGCGTAAAGTGCCTGACCAAATCGTAGGAAAATTAATTAATGAAGAAAGTGAAACTTATTAATGCTGTTTTCAGTTTTAATTTTATAAGTAACGAAATAATATATATAAAAATGGTTATTAATAGTTATCAATATCATTAATTTAATAATTATTTTAAATTAATGGTTATGATTTTTTTCATTTCATCAATGGTTATTAATGTAATGGAAAAATATTAATGTCGCAATAATAATCTAAAACTCTTTTTAGCATTGCCAATAACTAGGTATAACTATATTACTTATATATTCAAATAAATAAAATATTTCGTTCATTTATATTCTAGTTGGCGCAGCATAGCCTACTTTGGCTCTTGCGCCATTAAACCCTACAGTCACTCATTTATATTCTAGTTAAGCGAAATATACGAATTCTATTTTAAGGATTTATCATCTGGTACGTGTTTTGGAATATCTTATATTCGTGCTTTTCAAATCTTTTCGTGCGAATGATATAATAGTTTTTGTAAATATATTTTTACATTTATTAGCAATTATTTTGAACTACATGAGGTTTCCATTTTTAAAAAATATTTTTTGTTTCTGTTAGAGACAATAAAAAGTAAATCTTACAAATTAATACTATTTTATTTACAAATCAATACTAATCAATTTTTAAGAAATAAAAGATCGGGGAAGTTATATTTCATGCAAAAGCACATTCCCCCATTTCCCATAGGATCTCATTTTCGTCAATCGCTTTACTTCGTTGCAATTTTTCAACCCTGCACAGTTTTGTTTATATTTTTCAATTATCTAAACCAGAAGTCGAAAAAACTCCGCTGCATTATCTGGAAGTGGAGAATTTGTGTCCTTTAAGTATGAGGCTGGTTCAAAAAATATCCGTTATAGGAATGGGAAATAGGAATCGGTAACTCTTTTCAGTTTTGTTCATTGATCTTTTTTTTCTTTTTGTAACAAGTCCATGAATGTGAGCAGCCCTTCGCGTCCTTTCAAATCATTGCCATAACTTTTCCATCCGATGAGACCATCATCGCCTTCTTTGCAGTAGATTCATCAGAAGCAACCAATTAACCTCATTATTTTTTGGTTCCCACTGTATAATGATAAATTCAGGTGTCATTGACTATGACAACTCGACATGGCAGCAATCAAATTTTGACATTGGTGCAAATGGCTGTCAAATAAAAACCATCCAATGAATCAGTGTCAAATATATTTGGTTCAGTTTAACTGATGTAAATGCACAATGGTCACACTAGCGTACTCTAACAATGTTATTTGTAGTCAAAAACAGGTGCTTATTGAACCACTCTCGTATATCTCGAAGATAGCCCCTTGTCACTCAACTGAGGTTCTAAGCTGCGAAACTTTTCACCAACTAATTTATTTGCTTAGTTTTCTTCAGATTCTTTCGAAGACTATTGGGTAAAATAATGCACTTTGGTGAAAGTTTGGAGTTTGAAATATCAGCTCAAGTGTCAAATGATGTTGGTTCAGTACTATGAGAATTATACAAAAGGTTTAATCATGGATGACTCTTTGTGTATTACTTCAATTAGACTTTGTGTATTACTTCAATCAAATCATCAATCAAAAGAATCAAAAGTTTTTAGAACAAAGGTACATATTTCTTTGTGTGTTTCTCTTAAATCCTGTTTTACTTTGTAATATGATTAGTGCAGTCATTGCAGCCTAGTGACTATAATTGTGAACTTTCGGCCAGTGTGTGTTCGTGTCCTCATACCACTAAAGTCCCTCTGTGTAGTGATACTGATGGATATTAAATCTGTCAAAGTTTCATGCCCTCCCGTTGACGTAATGTGGAAGATTGAAGATGGAGGTGCCATCTCACGTGTCATCTTCGTCACTTGAACGAAATTCAAAATTGCGAGGTCCTTCGCCAATAGCCCTTGTGTTACTTCTAAGTGTTACGATAGTAAGCAATCAATTGTAATGAAATTTTATGTGTAGTAATTGAACTAGAAATGAGTTAAGGTGTAATCAGTTGAACTAAAAATGAGTTAAGGTGTAATCAGTTGAACTAGAAATGAGTTAAGGTGTAATAAGTTGAACTTGGGAAAATAACTCTAGTTTTAACTTATTAAGTATACGTTAAACTTAATATCAAAAGTCCAATTTAAATTTGAATGCATTGCGAAACTCTCCGGAAATTCTTAACGACGATAATCGATTACTGTCCCGTTAATAAGAAATTATCTTTTCTATTACGTAGTTTCTATTTTCATCGGGAGGAAAGTGGACAAACCTATTTTCTAGAATAGAATACAAAAACTTGATTTATAGGTTACCCAATTAATCAATCACTTGGTCAGTCATTTTGAAAAAATGTTCTGTGAAAAATGACGATAGCTTATTTCCAGAGATCAGTTTGTAATTCGTACCCTTCGCCTAAACACAAGCGTAAGTAACTGGATTTTTTTTAATTATGCGGAGAAAGAAAACTAGACATGAAAATGAATCGAATGGTATTTTGTATGCGAGTCAAATATTTTCACCTTTGACACACGCAAAAAAGAAAAAAAAAAAAAAAAAGAAAGAAAAAAATCCCGCTTTAAAGAATTGTTATTATGATTTATCCTTGTAACTAGCATTTACATAAGTTTTGTTTATTTTTTTTTTCTCAAAATAATTATAATAGGTTTACCATAAAGTTCTGTCCGTTTGTGAAGTGAAAGAAAATAATATATTTTTCATATGTTTAACAATATTTACTGTGCAATATAATTTCAGTCGTTACTTATGGCCTTTTGCTAGCGAGATGGGAATTTATAAATACCATTTTTAAAAAATTCCTTCCCTTTAGGGGTGCTTTTTTGACTTATGCTTCAGTTTTGAATTTTTTTCCCTTCAAAAAAATTTGAATGGAGAGAAACTAGTGGTAATTGGAGGGTGCTAGGTCTGGGGAGTATGGTGGATACGACAGAATTTCCCAGCCTAGCTCTGCAATTTAATAACGGGTCTCCAAAGCAGCCTTGTGGTCTGACGTATCATGACACATTTGATGTGCTTGCTTTTGAACAACACCAGCCTCTTTTCTTCGAGTGCTTTGTTGAAATCATCCATTTACTGATGTTATCTCTTCGAATTCAGTTTTTCTTTATGTTTCAAAAGCTTGCAATGTGTTGGTTCTTGGACGTCCCACTATATACACAGCATTCTCTTATTCAGTTTCAAGCTCGGTTTAGAGGTGGAGAGGTGGGTTGTCCGGGTTCTCAGTATTTTCTTTTCCCTACGATGTTTTTGTAGGTAATTAACTTTTCATCACCAGTTACTTCCCGGTCCAAAAAAGGTTCGTATTTGTTCCGAGCAAGCAGATATGAGCATTTGAAGTTTCGATTAAGCAAATTTTTCTTCTTTTCAATTCTTGAGGAACCCAATTGAAGTATTTATAGGCTGTGGTAGCCTAGTGGTTAAGGTCACGAACTCGCAGCCGGTGGTTTTTGTCGAATCGGGGAGTTTGAGCCCTGATGCCACTAAAGACCCGCCGTGTATCGGGACTGATGTAAATTAAACCTTTTGAGGTCCCATGTCCTCCCTTTGGCTTTGTGTGGAAGTCTGGAGAGAGAGGTGCCAGGTCCTGTGTCGTCCTCGTCGCTTGAGCGAGGCTCAAAATTACAAGGTCCGTTGCCAACAACCCTCGTGTTTCTTCTAAGTGCGACGTTAATAAACAATCACAGTCACATGGAATATTTAAGCATCAATCCTAGAAACGACGGACATTTTATTGTACAAATATTTTATTGAATGTATGAAAAATTTATTTTTTCTTTCACTTTTTTCACTTCACAAACAGAACTTTCCAATAGATCTAATATTTAATAGCTTGAAATGATAAGTAATAACTTGGAATGATAATTTTCGGTTGATAAAGAAAATTTGAATGTTGTTGGGCTGACGCATTATTTACGTCCTATTCATCCTATTTATACATATATGGAAAGGGAGAGAAAAAAACAAGTAACAAAAATAAAATATTGTTATTTTTGAGTGAATGTTTTAGGAAAAGAATTAATGAAAAAAAGAAATATTTTGATTTATGGACAGTATACAATCGATTTTTTTTTTCTTTTAAAAGATAGAGTTGCTTATACTTGTGGTCCTGTCATAACTAAAAGGAAAATATTAATTTTTTAACTAAATTTTGGATCGGGTTATCGTTACATTTTCTTTTGATTTCAGTTTAACATAGAATATAAACATAAAATAAACTTCTAAGAATTTAGAGAGTATCATTGGCATCTTTAAAAGTAGATTTATTTAGGCGGTTTTATTTTTGATGTTAGTTTCGACATTTAAGAGTTTTGTTTGCTACGTATTTTTCTCTTCTATTATATTCTTTAATAGGAGAGACTTGGGCAAGTTGTAAGGATTTTTGGAAAAATGTTTATATTTTTTTAATGAGTTTACGATTTTTTTTGATTATAACTGCTTCTTTTTGTTACACAAACATTCATTCGTCATATAAATACAAAAACATTCGACAATTTTATTGATTTTAACGCAAGAAATATTTTTTCAAAGCTAGTTGGTTGTTGCAACTTACCCCTGGTTTGAGGAAAGTTGCAACAGACAACAGACATGAAGTAAATTGTAACAGATGTGAATCAAATAGTAATAAGTATATATATATATATGTGTGTGTGTGTGTAAAGTAGACTTTCTTTTAACTAAGTACTATTTAATTAATTTTTAAAATAACAGTCGAAGAGCCAATTTCATTTTTATAGAATTATTTTATCGTTGCGGAGATAGAGACCATTTCCACACAGCGGGAATTACACAACTCCGCCGTTGGCAATTATGAGAGCATGAGTATAAAAGCAAGAGTGAGAAAGGGAGAGCATTTCGCTGTGTTTTTCGTTATATATCAGGGAAATTTCGCTTTAAACGTCAAAGACTATGGATGGAGGGATTTCAAGGGAATCTAAGAGTAGTCTTAAAGTCTGGTAGGGATCATCCCTACAAGTCTGGAGCTTAGGAAAAAGCTGACTTTGCAGATTTTAAGAGCTCGTGATTGCATAAATAATACCTGATTACTGTGCTTTGCCATGCTGTTGTTGATACTTTCCATAACAGCGCCATCTAGCAGTTCACCGCTTGCTCTCCGCCTATGCATTGTATAGTGAAAATTGCTTGTTTACGATGTTTTTTATCGCTCCTTAAATTTTTTCTCTTGAGTTTCGAAACACCTTGTATTCAATTCCAGCAGTGATTGTAGTAGTTCGAAATTCTCAAGACACAAAGAAAAATCATGATAAATTTGTTTTGAAATAATTTCTTCTGTTTTCTCTACATCAGGATTTGGGTGATAGGTAACAAACTTTGGTGTAAAGCTAGGATCTTGAAAAATGTCAACATTTAAAGGCCACAAACCGCTTGCTTTGAATCCAGTCGTAATGTTGACGAGATATTCGTAATTGAATTTACGAATATCTTGAGAGAAATGTAGCTATGTTGTTGCCGTAAAATGTAACTAAAATACATCTTTTCATATTAATTTATTCTCAGCAGCCGTCATAGTTGTTTCAGCTTTCAGATGTTGTTTATGTTTGATGTAACCACTTAATTTTCCCTCAAAACCATTACGAGGTCCGTCGCCAATAGCTCTCGTGTTGCTTCTATTGCGACGTTAATAAAAACTAAACTAAACTAATTCCCTCAAAACCGAACATCTAGCAATTTTTGGACAATACTATATGTGTTCAAGAAAACATATATTTATTTGCAGATTTTATTTATTACTGGAAAAAAAATCAGGAATGAACACATGAAAATAAAGAATTTATGTAATTTTATATTTTTCAGAAGAACAAATTTGCTTGAGTGTATTTGATGTTTCAAATAAGAAAAGGAATTCTTAACAGGATATCTTTCAGAAAGGAATTAATTTTGTTAATTAACTTAGAGTTAAGAACTGAGACTTGGAATTGTGTTTCTTTGTTCCCCCGCAACTTATTCATAAGAGAAAATACATTTTCTACGAGTTCAATAGTGCCTTTTTTTTTAAAAAAAAATGTTACAATGGTTTGCTCTCTCCGAAAACGGGACATCGTTGTGTTCCGACGCTGTGCTTGGTTAGGCAAGTTACCTAAAAAAGAGACGTTTATAAAATCGCACTTAGAAACAACGCGAATTCTATTGGTGACGGATTTGTAAGTTTGAATTTCGGTCAAGTTACGAAGACGACACTCGAGTTGGCACTTCCCCCTCCAAATCTCGAAATCCTTCGAATCTAATGGAAGGATTTCGAGCCTCGATAGATTTAACGTTATCCACCCATTACACGACGAGTTCTCAGTGGTATTAGGACTCTGAACTCACGATTCGACGGAAACAACTCCAATCACGAACTTGCAATCAGGACCACTATGCTACCGCAGCCGCAAGTACAATGAAAAGTATATTTATTATTGTATTATTAACGTCACACTCAGATGCAAGGCGAGGGCTATTTGCGATGGACCTAGAATTTTGAGCTACTTTCAAGTGACGAAAACAATACCAGAGTTGGCATCCCTTCTCCAAACTTCCGTACCGTGTCTTAGGGAGAAATTTGGAGCCTCGATAGAATTAACGTACATCAGCTCCGTTACACGGCTGGTCTTTAGTGGCCTCACAACTCAAGCCCAAGACTCGACGGAAATAACGCCTGTCGCTTCCCTAATTACTAAATTACCGCTGCTACACCCTGTATTGAATGTATCATTGCATTGCAAATACCCTTTTTTGTCCAATCTGAATTATTCTAATTAATGAACTATTGTCAAGAATTAATTCTTTAAGAAGAAATGTTCTCAATAGCCATTTGCATAGTTCTTGTGCGATATAAATAAAAGAAGCCGAACCAAATTTAAAAGAAAAAAGGGGAAGAAAAAAAACATTTCAACACATTAAAGCTTGTCACTGACTTCTATTACAAAACATCATCTCCCACTCTTTAATTTATGCATAGTTATATTTTGAGTCTTTTTTTTTTTTCCCGTTGATGTTAGCGTAGGAGGCGTTCTAGAAAAGAAACCGCAGCTAAAACAATCCTGCATGAGAGTTGGCGGACGGCAGTTGTATCATATTCAGCGGAGGAAGAGATCGCCGATTTAGGTTTAACTTAAATAAAAATTCATGTAAATATCAGATAAATATCAAAAATAGGCGTTAAAAAGAATCATATTCGAATTCGGAATACAATCTAGGTCAGTAGCATATTCTGGGGAAAACTGTTCAATTGGTTCAGATATATTTCTAAAATTTTTTAGATCAACTAAAAGACGTATTGTTTTCGTCGAGTCGTCGGTTCGAGCTTTCTTGCTACTAAAGACCTGCCGTACAGCCGGGGCTGATGCACTTTAAATCTGTCGAGGTTCAAAGTCCTCCAGTTGGCATGGTGTGGGAGTTAGGAGAGAGAGGTGCCAGTTCAGGTGTCGTCTTTGTCACTTGACCGAGACTCAAAATTACTAGGACCGTTGCCAATAGCCCACGTGTTGCTTTTAGTGTGACGTTAATAAAATCAATCAATCTTCCTTCACTTGTCTTTGCATCCAGCTAATGATGATCTAATTATCGATTTTAATTTTGTTTAAAATATATTACTCAATTTTTTTTTTTGGTTTTGTCTTACTGTGGTTTTATTTCGAACTTTCCCCTCGCAAAATTATGCAGTAAATTACTTCACTGCTCCTAGTATGTTCCAGAAATAGGTGTAAAAGTTTTAGTTTTATAAATGTCACATTCTTTTTATGGATGTTTAATTCCTTTTTAGTTAAGTTTTTATTAACGTCGCACTAGAAGCAACACGAGGGCTATCGGTGACGGACCTCGTAATTTTGAACCTCGGTCAAGTGACGAGGACTACACCCGAGCTGGCACCCCCTCTCCTAACTTCCACACCACGCCAACGAGAGGACTTTGGGCCCCGACAGATTTAACGTGCATCAGCCCTAGCTACACGGGATGTTTAATTCATGAGATTAATTGCAAATTTAAAAGAAATGAAATGGTTGAATATGTTTGAAAGGTCCAAAGAGAGTATTCTCTTATTCAAATATCTGAGTTACAATAATTATTGGATTTACAAATATAAATATATATATATACTATGACGAAGCACATCGCCCTGAATTGGGTGCCTTACGCGGCAAATGCCAGTTGTAGAAAAGAGACCTTTAGAAGGAAGCTTTTTATTTTGAAAAAGGAAATTTCTCCGAATTTTCACTAATTTAGCAGTTTGTTGGGGCTTGGACCACTAATAGTTAAAATGCTAGAATTCCGACAAAAACAAAGTTTCACATGGTTCAGGAGTGAAAAAATATATTATTTTTAAACTTGAAAAAGTACTAGCGTTAAAAATGTTATTTTAAATAAGAGGATACATTAAAATTATCACACACACATACAAATGTTATAGAATATTTCAACTTTTAAATATTTTATTATAATATACTAAAATGTATTACTTTATAAACTTTTCGTTAATTATATACTGAAAAATATAGTTTCTGTAATGAGGATGGGGTAATTTCATTATCTTTCGACTTTGAATACAAATGACAACACAAATTGCAGCTTATGAGTCAGAAGTTTGATCTTCCAAGCAATTCAACGCGATTGCTACGAAAATGTAGAATTTATATATATTTAAAATTCAAGGGGACACAGTTCCCTAAAATTGACAAAAATTACAAAAAGTATTTTATTATCTTTTATTTTAACAATACGGTTTTTCTAAAAATTATGCACGATTTCATAGCGCCAACTACATAACTTAGCATTTAAATTTTCTTTAACAGCACGTTGAATCATTTTATTGATTTTCAAAGCTTTCAAATGTTTTTACTCAGCTTTTTAATTTTCATGACGGTCATGCATTTAAATTGCTCAGGCGTTTTTTGTAATTAATTTTAAGTTTTGTGGAATTTTTCTGGTTGTTTTGTATGATAACACATCGGCTGATAAGTTCCCGGTCTAATGAAGACAAGACAACTTTTTCAGTCAAATTCGATTTTATGCATCTACCTCAAGAGTGATATAATCATTCCAGGGCTTCTCTAACATTTCGCTACCTTTCTTGAAGAACGATTTATCTTTGGCTTCAAAATAGGCATTTGTTTCGTCGATCACCTCCTCATTCGAGTCAAATCTCTTTCCGACGAGCATTTTTTTTAGGTCTGCGAACAGGTAATAGTCGCTGAGGGCCAAATCTGGAGAAAAGGGTGGGTGCGGAAGCAATTCGAAGTATAATTCGGGCAATTTTGCCATCGTAACCAAAGACTTGTGACATGGTGCATTGTCTTGGCGAAATATCACTTTCTTTCTATGCATATGGGTCCATTTCTTCGAAATTTTCTCGTTCAAACGGTCCATTTGGGCTATGTAGCGATCGCTATTAACTGTCTTGCTTATTTAAAGATAATCGATAAACAAAATACCATACACCATAACTTTGCCAGCACTCTGTTGCGCTTTTGGTAGCTTTGGGGGAAGTTCCCCGCCTGCTGTCCACTCAGCTGACAACCGATTTGACTCTGGCGTATAATGGCGGATCCAAGTTTCGTTCATCATTACGTATCGATGCAAAAAATCTTTTTTTATTTCGCCGAAATAGCTTCAAACAGCACTCTGAAACATCGACTCGTTGTTGTTTTTCGTCTACTGTTAGCACACACGGCACCCACTTCGAAAACAACTTTCTCGTAGACAAATGGTCATGCAAAATAAAGCCTACACGCTCCTTTGACATATTTAGAGTGTCAGCTATCTCCTGCAACTTCACTTTATGGTTTGTCAAAACGATTTTGTGAACTTTTTTGATGTTTTCCTGTATAACCCCCTCTTTGGGTCGACCAGAGCGTGGCATCTCATCAGAGTTCATACGTAAAAAAACGTTTAAATTCAGCAAACCAGTCAATAATGGTCGATTTTCCTGGTGCAGAGTTGGGATAACACTTTTCAAGAAAAGCTTTCGTTTAAACGGTGTTTTTTCCCATCAAAAAATAATGTTTTATCAACACACGAAATTCTCTGCAGTGCTTTGATTATACACGATACAGTAATTTCGATTATACAGACAGTACACAGTTTTTATACTCATTTCCAAAATATTTTATTTCTAAAATACAGTCTTACATTCACTAGTTACGAAAATAATAATTATTTGTAATTTATTAATTTGATAAATGGCAAAATCATGACAGAGTTTCAACTTCACCAAAGCATCAATATTCAACTGCATCTTAAATTATTTATTCTGTTCATTGATTGACACGAGAGATGGGAAGCAAACAAAACAAAGGGCCAAGGAGTGAGTGGATGTAAAGTTTATTGGCACAAGAGCCAGATGTGGTCATACTGTACTCAAACAAGATTTAACTGTGGTCTAGATGAAAATCGGGTGCACATAGCCCTTATTATATTTATATTTACCTTATCAAAGAATATGTTTAGTTAAATTATATAACACATTTATTTCAAGACGAAATACAAATCTATCTGATTTTCCCTTGCGAAACGACGTTTATTGATTGATTATTAACTTCGCGACTTATAACAATGTGAGAGTTCATGGCGACGTGTTAGTCTCATAATTCTGAAACCGCGGTCGAGTAACGAGGATTACGGTGCTGGCACCCCATTCTCCTACTCCACAACATCCCAACGAGAGGACATTGAGTTTCGACAAATCTAACGAATATAATAATGAAACGGGGTTATTCTTTTTCTTTTATTTGGAGGAAATGGGATTTGTACAATTGTCAAATTTTCAGCTCAACATAAGCCATTGCTTAAAGCAATTAGAGTTATTCTTGTTTCATTCTAAATAAATTTCAAAAATTTTTCAGCCAAAAGTTAAAGACATGGCCGTGGTACGTATGGAGTCATGGCTAGAAACATATTCTCATCAAATGTCTGTCGACTGAGTATCGAGTGTTGTGAAGTTTGAGAGGGGTGCCAGCAGCGTTTCCTGTCCTCGTCACTTGACTGAGGTTACAGGATTACAGCGTCCATTGCCAAGAATTCTCGCATTGTATCTCAGTCCGACGTTAATAAACAATCACATAGTAATAGATTCGTTTTGGTTTGGTTTCTTTAACGCCGTTAATTAGAAGCAGCACGAGGACTATTTTCGGCGGATTTGGACTCAAGAGACAAGGACGACAGAGCTGGCACCTCCATCTTCTAACTTCCACACACCCACGGTGGGAAGATTCTTGAGCCTCGACACATTCAAATATACATCAGCCTCGGAACAGTCTTCAGTGGCATCAAGGCTCGAACCCAATGATCGACGGTGAAACGCGCTGCCGCGGAGTCCGAAGGTAATGGAAACGAACAAGCAATGAATGAGCAAAATAAAATACAAGTGAAATAAGTGCTTTTAAATTTAGGGTTGTTGTAGTCCAGCGGTTTGCGAAGTGAGTATCATGATCATGAACGAGATGAATGATGGGTTCCGTCCTGACGCATCGAAAACCCAGCCGCAGTAGCTGAATGATCAGTTCAACGAGCCTGTTAGCCACACAGCCCATCGAGTCGTGAGTTCGAGTCCTGATACCACTAAAGACTGTCAGTAGAGGGTTTTGATTTAATGTTTATTAATGTCGTGTTTAGAAGTGATTTGCTACTGGCAACGAACCTCGTATTTTTGACACTCGGTCAAATGACGTACGACATATGAGACAAGCACTCCATTTCCACACATTTCCACACCACGCCTATGAAAAGAGTTCCTTAATAAATTTAAAGCATCAGCCACGCTGCAGTGCGGGTGCCATCAGATCTGAACCCACAACGCGACAAAATAACGGCGGCCGCGAGTCCGCGACCATGACCACTAGGCTACCGCAACCACCACGTGTAGAAGGGCTGATACATGTTAAATCTATCATACCAAAATTCTCTCGTTCATGTGGTGCTGAAGTTTGGAAAGGAGGTCTACTCTAGTGTCCTCTTCGATCATAAAATTACGAGATCCGCTTCAATATCCCCGTGTTGCGTCCTTATACGAAGTTACTAAACAAATAAATCAATGAACCCAATACCTTGCTTAATATTGCATACAAGCTAAATCGAGCTTTTTGCCTCTAAGTCCTCACGTATTGTGGTGAAAAATTAGATCTCAAGTATCGAATCTAATTATTTTTATAGCGGTTGTAACGAGGTTCGTCATAAATGCGTATCGTGTATATTAAAAACAACACTGATTCAAAACACAGCAAGATATTATATTCAATATTTGCAATTTTCCATTTGAGAAGGGTCGTGACACTTGATTGATACAGCATTGGCTGTATATCTTGAGCAGGACGGTTCAACACAAAAGACTTTGCGGGCTGCTTGAAATCACATTATGGAGTCGTATATTATATGTGTGTGTGTGTGTGTGTGTAATTTAACGCTGATTCAGCCCTAACGTTAAAAACTACTAAGCACTTTCACCTTTCGAGTCGTGGAAGCGAGTAATTCTGAACCTCAATAGATAAATCAAGAACATTTTGCTATAAATTGAGAAATTATTTTATTGAATTAAATATATTGACACGAAAATTTAAATATATTTATTGACCACACTTCGAGATCGGTTATCTTTATCTAAAAGAATCCACCATAATTATTTCCATCTTCATCTTCTTCACAAAAGAAATTTCTCTAAACGAGTCAATTATTCAAAATTTTAATTTTACAAAATAACTTCAAGCATTTAAAATTCTAAGACAACTACTACAAAATTTAATATTTGTAAATAATTTTTCCTTCAATTTTTGTATTACGATTCTGCACGGATTTGATTTATACGCATGCTATTTATAGTTGTTTAATCTATCCAATTCTATGAAAAACAGGAAAAACAGTATATCCAGTTTATGGATTTTAAAAATAAGTATTCATCAAAATCAAGGTTCTTTGTGGGTGGCGACTCCAAAAGGGTGTCACAAAATAAATGTTAATGCAAAATTAAATTTAGATATATAAAGTAACGTTCGTCGCATCCCATCTATTATCTCTACTTAATATATTACATTTTCTATGTATGGCTATAAATTTTTAACACCTGCCGTGCTGTAAATCATATTAACCTATTGGTAATACTAAGCGTGGCTATTGTTGTGGTGTCGCATTTCACTTCATACTGGAATCAAAATACAACCGCAAACGCATAATACATGAAGACAAGGATGAATCACTACGGCATCGCAGCAGCCATCGTGAAAATGTTTTCTTAGGGTTGCGTGGTTTCTGTTTCGTCATGGGCATGTACATCACACAAACAATATAATATTGTATTTTGTGCCCTGGTTCAATTATGTTTGTATTTATTCTACAACTATTATAAGAGAAGTTATTTTATTTATATTTGAGAAAGAATAATTTTATTCCAGATGAAAATTCTGAGTATTTCATTTAACAAGTTATTTAAAATTACATATAAAACAATTTTCATCTAGACAATTTAAATTATATTAAGAATTAAATACATTTTTAAGATATATTTGAATGGTTCGGAGATTGTTTGAACATTTTAAGCGGGGAATGGGTATCGAGACTCAAGGAGCTACTCGATCGAAATCCTATTTCTTGCAGAGATATCACTCAATACATCGGCTGATAAGTCTGATCCGAATCCGCATATGCGCATGAAATACAAATTAATTTTTGAAGTATAACCTTAAAATAACTGTACATTTACGACGATCTGACATTTGGTTCAAAGTCAGTGTTTGTTGAACAACTTTTTATTTCTCAAAACAATGGGGAG
>BMAW01073269.1:355653-425645 GCA_019974015.1 Nephila pilipes
AACCAAATGTCAGATCGTCGTAAAATATTTACAGTTACATTTTGAAGGTTAGTTCTTACCAAAAAAAAAAAAAATAATTCTGTATTTCGGGCGCCATATGCGAGTCAGACCGGGAACTTATCAGCCGATGTATTATGTGTGATAATTCTCTGCATGAAATAAGGATTCTGATCGGTAGCTCTTAAACTTTTTAGTCTCGATACTCCATTCCCACGCTTAAAAATTTTAAACAATTCCCCCCTCTCCCAACCATAAATATACTTAAAAATGTTATTTAATTCTTAATATAATTTAAAAATTTGTAAGATGAAAAATTGTTTTTATATGCTTAATTTTTAAATAAAAACTTGTTAAATGAAATACTCAGAATTTTCGTCATCCATTGAATAAAATTATTTCTTTCTCAAAATATAAATAAAAAATAACTTCTCTTATAATAGTTATTGAAATAAATACAAGCCCTTAATTGAACAGAACTGCAAAATACAATATTATATTGTTTGTGTGATGTACATACTTGTGACGAAACAGAAACCACTGACTCCCTAAGAAAAGCATTTTCACGATGGCTGCTGCGATGCCGTAGTGATTCATCCGCGTAGCTATGTATTATGCGTTTGCGGTTGTATTTTGATTCCGAAATATGCTGAAATTGAAATGCGACACCACAACAATAATACGCTTAGTGGTATTTTTTCAATAGGTTAATATGATTTACAGCACAGCAGGTGTTAAAAATTTATAACCGCGCCGCATAGAAAATGTAATATATTAAATTAGAGATAATGAATGGGATGCGACGAACGTTACTTTAAATTTATATATCTAAATTTAATTTTTGCGACCCAACATTTTATTTTGTGACACCCTTTTGGAGTCGCCACCCACAAAGAGAACGCTGATTTTGATGAATACTTATTTTTTTTAAAAAAAATCCGCAAACTTGGATATACTGTTTTTTTTTCACTGTTTTTCATAGAATTGGATAGATTAAAAAAACAACTATAAATAACATTAGTATAATCAAATCCGTGCAGAGAATCGTGAGAAACACTTCTAAAAAAATTGAAGGAAAAAATTATTTACAAATATTAAATTTTGTAGTAGTTGTAGAATTTTAAATGCTTGAAGTTATTTTGTACAAAAATTAAAATTTTGAATAATTGTTTGTCGTTTGAGAGAAATTTCTTTGTGAAGATGAAGATGGAAATAATTATGGTGGATTCTTTTTAGATAAAAAGATAACCGATCTCGAAGTGTGGTCGTAAATATATTTAAATTTCGTGTCAATATATTTAATTCAATAAAGTAATTTCTCTTAATTTATAGCAAAATGTTCTTGATTTATCTATTGAGGTTCAGGAGAATTACTCGCTTTCCACGACTCGAAAGGTGAAAGTTGTAGTAGTTTTTAACGTTAGAATTTGAATCGGCATTAAATTACACACACACACACACACACATATATTATGCGGCCTCCCATAATAAAATGTGATTTCAAAGCGGCCCGCAAAGTCTTTTGTGTTGGACCGTCCTGCTCAAGATATACAGCCAATGCTGTATCAATCGAGTGTCACGACCCTTCTTTTCTCAAACGGAAAGAATTATAAATATTGAATATAATATCTTTGCTGTGTTTTGAATCAGTGTTGTTTTTAATATACACGATGCCTTTAGCGACGAACCTCCTGATTTACAACCGCTATAAAAATAATTGGGTCGATACTTGAGATCCCCTAATTTTTTCACCACAATACGTGAGGACTTAGAGGCAAAGCTCGATTTAGCTTGTAGCAATACCCCGTATTAAACACAAAGGTATTGGGTTCATTGATTTATTGTTTATTAACTTCGTATAAGGACGCAACACGAGGGATATTGGAAGCGGATCTCGTAATTTTGAACCTTGATCAAGAGAAGAGGACACTAGAGTTGGAGCCTCCCTTTCCAAACTTCAACACCACGCGAACGAGAGAATTTTGAGCCTTGATAGATTTAACATGTATCAGCCCTTCTACACGATGGTGGTTGCGGTAGCCTAGTGGTCATGGTCGCGGACTCGCGGCCGCCGTTGTTTTTGTCGCGTTGTGGGTTCGAATCCTGATGGCACTGATACCCGCACTGCAGCGTGGCTGATGCACTTTAAATTTGTCAAGGAACTCTTTTCATAGGCGTGGTGTGGAAATGTGGAAATGGAGTGCTATCTCATATGTCGTACGCATTCGTCATTTGACCGAGTGTCAAAAATACGAGGTTCGTTGCCAGTAGCCGTCGCTTCTAAGCACGACATTAATAAACATTAAATCAAAACCCTCTGCACGACTGGTCTTTAGTGGTATCAGGACTCGAACTCACGACTCGATGGAAACAATGACAGCTGTGAGCTCGTTGAGCATGATCATTTGGCTACTGCGGCTGGGTTTTCGATGGAATCAGGACTGGAACCCATCATTCATCTCGTTCATGGCCAGTCATGATACTCACTTCGCAAACCGCTGGACTACAACAACCCCTAAGAATTTAAAGAAAGCACTTATTTCTTGTATTTTATTTTGCTCATTCATTTAACTTGTTCTAGTTTCCATTACTTCGGACTCGCGGCAGCGGTTTTCGTCGAATCGTGGGTTCGAGCCTTGATGCCACTGAAGACCAGCTGTTCCGAGGCTGATGTATGTTGAATGTGTCGAGGCTCAAAGTCTTCCCGTGGGTGTGGTGTGGAAGTTAGAAGATGGAGGTGCCAGCTCAGGTGTCGTCCTTGTCTCTTGAGGTCCGTCGCCAATAGTCCTCGTGCTGCTTCTAGTGTGGCGTTAAAGAAACCAAACCAAACGAATCTATTACTATGTGATTGTTTATTAACGTCGGACTGAGATGCAATGCGAGAATTCTTGGCAATGGACCTTGTAATCTGTAACCTCAGTCAAGTGACGAGGACGAAACCTTTGCTGGCACCCCCTCTCCAAACTTCCACACCACACCCACGGGAAGACTTTGAGCCTCGACACATTCAACATACATCCCGTTTCATTATTATATTCGTTAGATTTGTCGAAACTCAATGTCCTCTCGTTGGGATGTTGTGGAAGTGGGAGAATGGGGTGCCAGCACAGGTATAGTCCTCGTTACTCGACCGCGGTTCAGAATTATGAGACCCGTCGCCATGAACTCTCACATTGTTATAAGTGTGAAGTTAATAATCAATCAATAAACGTCGTTTCGCAAGGGGGAAAAAATCGAATAGATTTGTATTTCGTCTTGAAATAAATGTGTTATATAATTTTAACTAAACATATTCTTTGATAAGATATAAATATAATAAGGGCTAGCAGCCTTTGTTTTCCGATTTTTTCACGTCTAGACCACAGTTAAATCTTGTTTGATGCAGTATGACCACATCTGGCTCTTGTGCCAATAAACTTTACATCCACTCACTCGTAACGGCCTTTGTTTTGTTGCTTCCCATCTCTCATTAATCAATCAATGAACAGAATAAATAATTTAAGATGCAGTTGAATAATTGATGCTTTTGGTGGTTAGAAAACTCGTGTGTCATGATTTTTGCCATTTATCAAATTAATAGAATTACAAATAAATTATTATTTTTCGTAACTAGTGAATGTAAGACTGTATTTTAGAAATAAAATATTTTGGAAATAGAGTATAAAAAAAAACTGTGTACTGTCTGTATAATCGAAATTACTGTATCGTGTGTGTACTGTATAATCGAAAGCACTGTGTCAAGTGAGGTGAAATAATACACAGAAAATTATACATTTTTTAATGGACGTAATTGCAATTAACAATTTTTCTTCATAAGCGATCGTTACTTCTTTTTTTCATTCTTTTTATCGAAAATTATATTCAATCAACTGAAAATCTTGGAATGGAATAATCAAAAACTATGTATTGAGGAAATTAACCAAAGACATAAACTGTAAATACCGTCAACTTTTTGAAATAAGTGGTATTTTCTATTACAGAAGGAGAATGAAATCTCGTTTTATTTAACAAAACTTTTTCATTATTTTAATTTTAATAATTATTTGTCCCGCAGATTGTAGGAAGACAACTGTGCCACAAATAATGTTCTAGGTTGAGTAGAAGCCATGCATTAGCTTGTTTATTAGAAAGGAAATCACATAATTTGTTTTGTTATAACTTTTCATTACACTTATTTAATTTAAATAATTGTTTATGCCTAGGAGATTATCGGAAGACAACTGTACCGCGAATAATTTTCGAGGTTGACTAGAATGCAAGAAAGTAACTCGTGCATTAGCTTGCTGAATCCAAAGAAAATTACTTGATTTGATAATTACTTTTCTACAACTGAGAGGGGCATGAATATATATATGTATATATATATATATATAATATACCAAACATTAATGATACGAATAATCTATTGCAGGTAGGAAAATAAAAACTAAAAATCTCATCACTTGATATAAGATTTTAATTTTAGAAAATGTTTCAAAATGGTAGTATTCCCTTGTGTTATACAAGAAAGTGAATTTATTGAACATATTCTTCATTGGAAAAAGTAAATAAAATTTCTTTATTCTTAACAGAATAACTAAAGACTAAATCTAAATAATTGAAATGAGCTTGAAATGAGTTTGAGTACAAACTATTACATTTTGTATATTACCGTTTTTGCTTATGAAATGAATGTCTTCATTTCAAAATACTAAAGTTCTTCAAAATTCGACAACGAACAGTGCAAAAGTTACAAATATGCTTACCGAAATCTATTGGAAACAGGAATAGAGAAATTAAGAATTTCGTGTGTGAACATTTTAAATTAAAATATTTTTTAATCAAATAATATTTGGTACGTAAGGAAGTTACACTTCATATATAAGACTTTTCAATATTGAAAACTCAATTTAAGTGTTGCCAATATCCAAATCCCACATTAGGGAACCAAATATACATAGTTGCATAGAGAATAAATAATTGCAGCTGACTGGAAAAAAACCTCATGAATTATACCGTTTTCTGGTGAAAATAAGAAAAAATTCCTGATTTGTATTATAGTATATGAATATATGAAAGAACTGCAAAGAAAGTGTCAAAAAGAGCGGCAAAGAATGTGTCAAAAAGAACTGCAAATGAAACTAACATTTCCTGCTACTGGTGAAACAGTGACATCATTTTCTAAACCAAACACACATAAAAAAAAACGAATACAAACAGCTGATAATGTTAAAATAAATCTCCGAAATCAGCTGGAGGTACCCACTCGCCAATCCCATTCCATCAAGTGTTTGAGAAGAGAAGACTTCCAAATGAATTAGTATTCACGGCTACTGATTTCATGCCTCATATTTGAAATCTCAAATGACGCGTTAAACTGTTTCGTAATGCGTGCAATGCATCTTCTCGGTCTGGGAGGTTGCAGAAAAGAAAAAAATAAGGTGAAGGCAAAAGGGGAGGAAAGAAAGAGGGCAAAAACGTTCGCTTTCAACTCCTTATTTGGACATCCGCCTGTCGCATCGGAAACTCACTATTTTCGCCCACTTTTTTTAGAAGCTATCATTTTATAATCGGGTCAATTACATTGGGTTTTATTATGACGCGAATCACTCTTCGTGTATCTATCTCCATCTGGGGTCCGATTAATTGGATCGGAGGCTTATGAACGATATGCCACGGGAAACGGGAAAGAGGCTGAAAAAAGGGAGTCGCGCTCTTATTATGATATTCTTTACTCAGATAAACATACACTCTTATTCAGTTGTTTTTCCCTCTCTACAAATAAGAGCAGTTACTAAAATAAACATATAAACACACCAACTTTTTTTTTAAAAAAAAATGCCTTTATAAATTTTTAACCATATATAAGCATATTGATAGAAATAATTGAAAGATAAATAACAAGGTATTTGCATGCTTTACAATAACAAATACGAGGCTTGTATTCTTCCGCATAAAAACAGAGCTTAAAAAAAATATAGACAAATATTTTTTAAAAAATATTGTTAGTTTCTACTCAAATATGCTCTGATGTTGATAGGAGTAGATGTAATTAATTTCATACACAATTAATTTGCATACTAAAAAGTGGTCGCGGTATCTTAGTGGTCATGGTCGTGTACTCATGGAATTGTTTTAATTGAATCGTGGGTTTGAGTTCTGTTGCCACTGAAGACCCGCCGTGTAGCGGGGCTGATGCATGTTGAATCTGTAGGGGTTCTAATCCTACCATGGCATGGCGTGGAAGTTTTGAGGTGGGTTTCAGCTCTGATGTTGTCCTCGTCACTTGGCCGTGGTCGAAATTACGAGGTCCATCGTGTATAGCCTATTGTTATGCTCTAATGCCATGAAATGTAAATTGATACGAGTCAATGGAATGGAATTAATATGCCCTAATTTGTTGCAGTAAACGTCTTCCGCTAACGTGTTTTTTAATTACATTTTAACTGTTATTAAGGAATTATAAAATGAAAATTATACAGTTCTGATCAGCAAACGTACATTTTTCTTTGAAATTTTATGAAGGGCGCTTGTATCTTGAAGAGACGACAGAATCACTGAACCGAAACCATCGTATAACTGAATGGGTATTGCTTCTACTTTCAATTCAATCAGGTCGGAAGGTCTTATAGAGTAGGGTGGATGTTTTTGAGTGAAGCATAAATTGAATTGTTATTCTTGTCTCATGGCAATGGTTCAAAATTATGTTCTTAGATACCAATGATTAGTATATCAGACGAAAGAAGAATTACATGTTGTGGAAAAGACTATTATAAAATACTCCACTTGAGAGGACCACAGACGTTATATCATTCCTTGAAAGTACTTTTATTCAAAAACAGTTAATAACGAGCATCATTAATTAAAGAGTGACTACACACGCGCTCATCGAACATTTATTTTCCATACCAAATCAAAAGCAAAAACGAAACTGAAAACAACAATTCTAATAATGGTTGTGTAGCGCCATCTGTAGCTGAATCCACCATTGGGACTTGATAGAGTCATCTGCTCATGTTTTTTCTAGATCTTACAGAATGAATGGAGTCCCCAAATCAATACGATTTCTTTGAGATAAGACTGAATACACGACACGTGTCCATCTCTTATCTTTTTGGAGATTCTATTTCATCTATTTCATCTCTTTCTTTTTGGATTTTATTAAAACATTTAGATTATTTTAAATGCAAAAACATTTCTAAACAATGAACTCCATTAGCTCAAATATAGTTGTCGTTGTCTACATTGACATACTAAAATTAGTGACTACATTAGTTTATGACCTAATAGCAATCTAGATGTTCAGGTACAGTTCTAAGAAGATCCAGAAGGTAAGACTTTGAACGAATAATGAATGCTTCTCAGAAGACTACAAAGAAGAAATGACCCTTAAATGTAATTATAGAGGAGAGCAAAAAATTCCTATAACCTTTTGCAGAATTGATTGATAGATTGCTTATTAAAGTCGTTCTTAGAAGCAACACGAGAGTTCTAGAGTTGGACCTCGTAATTTACTGTTGGCAAAAACCGATATATCTTAGTTGGGAAATCTACATTTTAATAGCCGGAAGGGTATGAATTCAAATGTTGATCCATCCAAGCAGAATGAAATGCTGATTGCTTGATGTTAAATCACTGCAAATATGAAAATCTTCATGTAGCTTGATATGGAAATTGCTATTGAGGAACTCAGGGTATCCTCTTCGACATCTGATTGCGAATAAAAATGCTGATGGCCTGTCATACGTTATCTATCATCCAGTCTTTGAAGCACTAATTTAACTTGTTGGCGTTTTACAATCCTTGCACTCTGACCACCGAAAATGTGAGTCGGCAGTTGCAGATTAAAGTGCAAAGTGTAAAAATCAAATGCAAAGAAGTGAATTCATCCTTCTTCTACAACAATATAAAGAGTAGCGTCAACCTCTATCCCATAACTAAGCCTTTATTCAAAACTTCAAAGAAACCAGCGAATGAAATTAAAACCTCAGAACTTTAAATTTTATAAAAGACTTCAAAGATATTTTTTATTTTTTCAAAATCTGCATCACAAACCTCCCTCCAGCAATGAATAAAGCCAAAAAGACCATCTTCCGCGAAGACAAAATTTTCATTTTTATCGCAAGATTTTTTCCTGAAAATGAAACTCCTTTTAAACGATAAAATTTTCCTCCAAGCAATACTAATTACAGATTGTGTGTAGAACGTTGGACTGTCATGCGGCAGTCCAGGATTTTATCTTTACTTGCTTTACTCCTGATTCATTGCATCTGAGAATCCATTTATTCCACATTTTTCAAATTATCTCTCTGTTCTCTAATTTCCTTTCCTTTTAATTTTGGTTCAATCTCTAAATGTTATTCTTGAATAATTCCATTTCTTTCGGTCTTTAAAATTTTTAATTAAATTTTAAATCTTTCAAATGATAATTTTTTTATATATCTGGTTGTTAAATTTTAAATCTCTAGCAAGGCTAATTTATTTGTGTTGTTACTTGTCAACGACAACTCTACCACGAGGTTGATGGCCCTGAGGACCGATGTATTCCAAGAATATTGTCAAGTCAAAGTTTACCCCATCATCAGCTACTGACGCCGATTATCACTTCTTTCAATCGCTGGACAAGTCGTCAGCTGATATTTCTGTGTTTATCTTTAATTTTCTTTAAATGGTAATAAATTGAGTTGAAATGTCATGTTGCTACCATCTAACATATCTGGAGTTAGATGGCTTCCAATTGGTCCCACCTACAAACTCAATTCAGTGATACAAATATCATCGCAATTTCACAACAATGTAGTAATTACTACTGCGCATATCAGCCTGTCATTTTTAAGTGCTAGTTAAAAGGTGTTGAAAGTAAAACCTTTACATTTTCTATCCAGTTAGCTCCAACTGAATGTTGACATCTTAATCTATTCGACCTTGGCCTGGTCTTAAACAAGTGTAATACTTGCGTTTACTAATAAATTAAGACCTTCTTGGGTGTTTAAAATTCAAGAAATACATTCAACATTGGTTTTTATTTGATGTAAACATATAATAATTCGGTACTACAACACCGATTATGTCATCCAAAAGAAGAAACGAAATAGCCGCTTTCTAAACCTTTTGCACTGACTGATCATTAAACATATTAAAATTAATCATTTTTGCAATATTACATATAATTAAAGTATAAGGACATATTGTCTATTCAAGTGATGATCTCAAGCGAAGAATTGAAAAGAATTATTAGAACCAGTTTATTAAAATTTGTTTTTTGTAGGAAGTAATAGACTTCAAGGTAATAAGAAATCATCTCATATTTCAATAAGCTTTGAAAATAACAACGATGATATTCATTTATTCCATTTCTTTTGTAGAATAATTATTACTGACGAACACTCAAATGCCGTATCCTGATTATCATTCTCTTGTCATTACTTGCCGAGTTAGTATGGTAATGACGCAAGTTATTTAAAGAAGTTATTTACTTAATAAAGAGAGTTATTTCATTCACTTAAGGATGCAAGCATATAAAAAAGGATTTCTGTACATATGTGGTAGAAAATGTCAGTAATTGTAATGGAAAATACTATAATTCTAAATATATTAACCACCCACAGGACTGTTGTTTTAGTGAAAGGCAAAAAAAAAATAGTTATCCGAGGTTTTCAAAATAAAGTGTTTTCTGAAATATCTTTTCTTTTCATAATAAATGAATAAATAAGTAAATGAAAGAGTGAGTGAATGAATGTATAAGGGTACGAATGGGTGAGTGAGTGGATAAGTGGACGAATGAGTGAGTGACGTGAATAAGAGGACGAATAAGTTAGTTAATGAATGAGTGGTTAAATGAGTGAGTGAGGTAAATAAGAGGACGAATAAGTTAGTTAATGGATGAGTGGTTGAATGAGTTTTTGTGAGTTAATGAATGAGTGGCCATTTGAATGAGTGAGTTAATGAACGATTAAATGAGTGAATGAATGATTGAGTGAGTAAATGAAAGAGTGAACAATAGAGAGTGAGTTAATGAAAGAGTGAACAATAGAGAGTGAGTTAATGAGTGAATGGATGAGGGGATAAACGAGTGAATTAATGAGTAAAATTGAGTAATGAATGAATGAATAAACGAATAGGCGAGGGAATGAGTGAGTGAGGAAATGAATAAATAAATATATAAATAAAATTTCCATTCCTCCTTTGCTAAAATTCTGCATGGTAAAAATTTATGTAATTGTATTTATTTCTGTAAGTGTTAATTATGTGAATGAATGCATCTTAATGACTAAGAAAAAAATTATTGAAGATAGCCATTTACATTATTTGTATTAGGTTATATTTATATATTTCTTTATGACTTAATCATTTTATGTAATCTTTGCAGAAGTGTTATTAAGGGGGAAAATCACGTAGGAAAGATTTAATGAATTTAGTTGAACCATCATCATTAATTTACTCCTAGGAGTATCATAAAACAACAATGAACCAATAAACAATTCCCGGAGAATCTAGTGCATGGAATAAATTTTAAAAATATGATAGTGGCTGTTACTTAAAACTTGTATAATACATTTGAAGCAACTTAAATCGTTGACCTCGAGTGTTTTATATGGGGGCAAATGTTTGTTGAGATCACCGCTCAGAGGGTTGAAGCAAAAAAGAATGTAAAATGCCTATATATGCTCTTGTATGATGGTGATCCCGTTTGAGCCTGTGACGTTGGGCTATTTGCGATTTTCACTTCTCAAACCTCAGGGACTTTATAGTAATTTGAATTACATAAAATTGCAATTTTTTCCCAACCGATTTGAAACGCGATTAGGTAAATTAGTTGAAGATAAAAAGTGCAGTAAATTGAATTAGATATAAAGATATATAAATGAAATAGAATTGGGGGGGGGGGACGAGGAAGATAGAGGATAACAGCAGGTTGATAGTTATTAGTAAATTAGATTGAAATATCGTAATAAATCTTTTGGACTGAAGTGCTTCTCAGTCTAAATACTGAGATACGACCGTCGCCAATACCTCTCGTGTTGCTTCTAGTGCGACGTTAGTAAAAAAAAACTAAACTAAACTAACTAACTGAGATATGAATCTAATAAGAGTGAGAAGTGTTTAAATCGGAACAAGTGAAATGGTAAGCTAAGACTTTAATAGTTGATCATGGTCAAAGATTGACGAGTTAATTGGGATTCGAGAGAGAGTGACTTTATTCTTTATTGATTAATAAAATATTTTATCTTGCTCTCGCATATCCTCAGTTGGGGTCTAATAATTATTGATTATGCAGATAGAAGGAAAGATGGTAGTAGAATTAAATAATGAAGGAGAGTCGTCACAAGTCTAGCAAATTCTTTGTATATATTTATTTATTAATCTATCCTGTTTAATACAGCTGTGGTAGCCTAGTGATCAAGGTCGCGTACTTGCGGCCTGCGTTGTTATCATCGAGTTGTGGGATCGAGTCCTGATGCCACGTGCATTAGTCCCTCTGTGTAGAGGGACTAATGCACGTTAAATCTGTCGAGGCTCCAGGTACGCCCGTGTTTAAGTGCGCCGCTAATAAATGATCAATCTTCTATCATGTCCAATGTGAGTGTTTGAGAGGTATTGTAAAAAACAGGTTTAAAATGGAATTATGAGTTTCCTAACGACATTTATCGTGTGATTAGAATTATTAATTAAATGTGTGAACTATATAACACATTAAAACCTTTCATTAAAATTTTCTTTTAGATGTTCGCCGGGAGAATTATTTATCCTGCTTCAAATTAGTGTGGCAATGCATGTATCACACCAACACATTGCTTACTTTTTTAGTTATATTACTTTGTGCATAATTTCTTCAGGTGAGGATTTGTCGCCAACTTGTTATCTGGAAGTGTTCTTTTTTTATAATTGTGATAATTAATGATCGCTATTATCACATTTCATTTTATTCGTATCTAAGTTATTTGTTTGCGTAACCTGTTTCAGATTTTATTAAATGTTGATGGAAAAGTTTTAAATATTGACGAGATCAGATGCACATGTGTCACATATTTTGTTCTTTTTTATTACTTCTCGAATTTGGAATGTTTTTCTTGGTGGCTGACGTTTGATGATAAGACAAAATAAATGTGGTCGTGCAAAAAGATTCATAGTATCATCTTATCATCGATGCCATGCAATATTTTGATAAAAATGTCTGGGAAATGTTTTAAACTGTGAGAAAGTTATGAACTTCAAAGCTGTCTTGTTATATTTTAGTGTTATTGAATCCGATACCAAAGGCGGAATCAGAAAATCCCCAAGTAGATGTCAGAAGTCCTTAAGTTAATGTTAAAAACTTTTAAAGATTGTATAATACAAATTTTAATAACTGAATCGTTTGGGCAGGGATAATTTAGATCTAAATGCATAAAGCATTCAAACTTGTTGCGGAAAATGGAATTATTGAAAAAGGCGAAGAGCTCGGACGACTTTTACTTTGTTACACTTTTTCTTCATTATTTAATTCAATTGCCCTTTTTCTAAGCACAGTCAATAATTATTAGACTCCAATCGATTATACATAAGAACAAGATAAAATACTTTATTAATAATCACTGACGAATAGATAAAGTCGCTCTCTCACGAATTTCCCATAATTCGTCAATTCTTATTAAGGAACAACTAATAAAAAATGTCTTAGCTTATCAATTCACTCATTCTGATACAACCACTTCAGAAAGCATGGTGGGAAAAGGCAATGCCTCCCGAAATCCACTGTAGAAATGATGATGTGTAAGAAGACTCGCGCTTTTGCTTTTCCCATTACAGTGCCATCTAGTGGTTCATCGCTTGTTCTCCGCATATGCATTGTATGAAAATTATTTGTTTAGATGTTTTCTATCATCCCTTAGAATTTTGCTCATGAGTTTCGAAACACCCTGTATTTTCGATTACATGTAGGCTTTTAGTAGTTATTCGTTTTGGAGTAAATTCAATTATATATGACTCCATTAATGTACACTCATATATGTATCTTAATGTACATATATGAGTGTACATTAGGATATTAAATTTTTTAGGAGTTTTAGTAAGTAGTGACTACAAAATTAATATTCCAAATTTTGGACTTGGACTCCATTGTTAAAATGTCGAGAAAACAAAATAATTCTGTGAATGTTTTTCACGTTTTAGCACTAATTATATTATGGCACTACTCCTTCTTGTTCACTAAAAGGTGATATTCGTTTATACTCTCTACTGAATCTTACATTTTTCAGCCCTTTGGGCTGTAATACCTATTAGGATGACGAAATATTTTTAGAGCATCGCTTGCGAAATGCAAAGTAATGTCACATACATTAAAATTTTTAATTCTTTTTCATCAACAACCAGTCGATATTTTTTGAAATAATCTTAAATTAGTGAGTCGTGGTTTCGAAACAGCTGTATTCCAGTATTATATTCATTGCGGAAATGCTGAGAGTAATCAGAAAGCCACAGTATTTTAATGCGTTTATGTTTTTCAACCATTTGGACTGTAAAATCCATTAGGACGATGGAATATTTTTAATGCATCGCTTGCGAAATTTAATGTAAAATGTTAATGTTAATGTTAAAATGTCGAGAAAACAAAATAGCTCACTTTCCTTGAATTTATTTTTTCATGTCTAGACAGTAATCTTATAATGAAACTACTATAGTTTGTTTAATTTAAGGTGATATATTGTCAACTCTACCCCGAATGAATGTACATTAAGACATCGAAATATTTTTAGAGCCTCACTTATGAAATTAAATATAATTTTACATATACATTTACACTTTAATTCTTTTTAATCAATAGCAATCAATATTGTTGCATCGTTAGGCTATTCGTTGTTTTCTATTCCCTATCTTTGACTACATTTTGTTCTTTGAATTGCATAACACTCCAACTCCTTTCCAACCAAATGAAACGTAATTATGAAAATTAGATGAAGGTAAAAAGTGCAATGAATTGAATTAAGAATAGCGTATGAGAAAAATAGATTTAAAAGATTAAGGGGCAGATGAGAACGAGAAGTCGGTAGATGGTTTGGAAGATGGAAATTGGAATGAATTGTTGTAAATTGATCGTTTGTAGTTACAATTAATTAGAAGTTATTCCTGGTTAGAGTGAGTGTAACATGAATCTCTCTCTTAACCGCTGTATGCGAGAAGTTCCTCACTCGAAGTGAGTGAGTTAGTAAGTTAGAACTTTATTGTTTAATCCTAAGTTAGGATTAAGACGCTTTGAGGTTATTTGAGGAAGAACGATCTTGCATAATCTTTGAAGAAACGTAATAAAACGTGTTTGTTGTTTTTCCGTCGTCTCTTCGAATGGAATTATCTTATTGTTTATTTAAATACGCTTCACGATGTCTGTAGATATAAATAATGAGGGAGAGGCGTTATATTTTTGGAGAATAATCCTAAATTAGTGAGTCGCGAGCTCAAAACGACTGTATCCCAGTATTCTATTCATTGCGGAAATACTGAAAGTAATCAAAACAGCCCAGTTATTTAAATGCAATTCATTTGTTTATGTTTTTCAGCCATATATCATGCAATACTCATTTAAAGCGACGGAATATTTTTAGTTCCTTGCTTACGAAATTATAGTTTCACATATGCATTTGCGTTTTTAATTCTTTTTTTTTTTTTTTATCAAGAATCAATCAATATTGTTATGGAATAATCCTACATTAGTGGATTGCTAGCTCAAAACCACTGTATCCCAGTTTTATATTCAGTGAGGAAATACTGAGAGTTCAATCAAAATAGTTCTATTATTTAAATGCGACTCATGTTTGTTTTTAAGCCTTTTATTCTGCATTACCCAATAGGACGACGGAATATTTTTAGAGCATCGCTTATGAAATTTAATAAAGTTCCACTTATACTTTTAATTCCTTTTTTGATCAACAATCTATCAATATTAATATGGAATAATTCTAAATTAGTGAGTGACGAATTCAAAACCACCGTTTCTCAGTACTATATTCATTATGGAAATGCTTAGAGTAATCAGAATAGCCCCATTATTTACGTGCGACTCATGCCACCAAACCATTTTTGTTTGTTTGTATTGGTTGTGGTGGAATATCCCGCTCAAAAAATTAAATATCCTTCATTATATAGTGACATACTGGTTGCTCCATCGAATGTAACTCGTTTTTCTACCCTTTTGGTCGTTCCATTGTGTGATGAAAACTTCCAACTCCTTTGAGGTGGGAAAATCGTTTGCTATTGAAATCACGAGTTGATGAAAGTGAAAATCGTTGTAGGCGACTGGGGTGAGTGGGCGCTCTGAGTAGGCGGACAGAGGGCTTAGGTATACCAGGAACTACTTGTTGCGTTTTGTGATGACATCACTTAAGTCCCGTTCATCTTCTATGTCCTCCTCATGCAATAAGTGTCTGTGTTGAGCTTGTCTTTCTCAAGACTTAACAGCTTTTTCCACCATCAGTAGTTATTTTAGTTTTGAAAATGATAATAATTGTTACAATTTGTAAAAAAAAGCTCTCGTTTTTATTTGTCATAATTTGGTACTGGATTAAGAGTTATTACTTAAGGATAATTTTCCGATTGAATATGTTACAAATTTAATTCAAATAAATATGATTTTTTATTATTTTGAGAGTATGAAGTTAAGATTAATTCTTAATTTATTGTACATCTCATAAAAACCATTACGCATTTAATTTAAATGTAACGTAGCTTGTGAAAAATAGAAATTTTACACTTACTAACTGAAAAACATAAGTGCAGAGTTTTTTTTTAATTAATTAGAAAATAAGTCTGAAAGTATATCCCATCCAATATTTAAGAAGTTTTTCTATTTAAATATACATATGCTATATTAATAGTTTTCCGAAATCAGAGCTCTATCACTATTTTTTGATGGTTTCTAGACATTAATGAGGGCTAATGATGTGAGTGTGATTGTTTATTAACGTCACATTGAGATGCAACACGAGGAGTATTGGCAACGGATCTCGCAATTTTGTGTCTCGGTCAAGTGACGAGGATGACACCGGAGACGGCATCTCCCTCTCCAAATTTCTACAATACGTCAACGGGAGGATTTAGATCCTCGAGCAGTTTCAACATGCTTCAGATCCGCTACACATAGGGTGCTTAGTGGCATAAGGCATTTAGCTTCGAATGAGGGCTAATGATATATGCCTAGGTCCGTTAATTAGCTTATATATATATATATATATATATATACACACACATGTATCTGTGTATTCTTACACTGAATTGAGAAAGATGACTTTAGTTCAAATTATCAGAATATTAAAAAGCTTCAAGACAAAAATATATATTAAATATCTTTAATTTGCTAACGAGGTCGAAAATTGCTGAGACCGAGATAACCACCTTGGTCTACGATTCCCTTTAAGTCATATTACTGAGATCGAGATAGCCATCTTGGTCCACGATTCCCTTTAAGTCATTGATTGATGATGAGAAATTACGAAAGCGTTGAAATGTGTGAAACAAAAATACGCCTCTGTGGCGAAGGAAAAAAAAAGTGAAGGAACTTCTTGCATGATATTCAGCGATTCATAATTGGAATATAAGTCCCTACCCACCCTAAAAAAAGGCAAAAGAATTTCTATCTCTTGTTATACTACTACTTGCTTCTTTCGGTTAAGGAAGCTAAAAACTGTGTTTGTATGAGATGTCACTGTTTTGGAGCTTGCTTACCAAATCCGTGGCTTACGTCACAATTATTTCGTTATCATGCGAATTTTTTCTTCTTATGGTACAATTCCTAAGACGACATGCATAATTTGTATATTGCTCATACAGTTGTCTTTAAAGTGTCTGTTTGTTTGTAAAGTCGTTTGTTATAGCCAAAAAGTCTGATTTCTTGTACCACAGGAATGCGCTACTTTTGGATTATACGAATAAGTTGTTTTTGCTGCTATACTTAGCTTAATAATGAAGAACGTGTGTATGATTACATTATAAGTCATTGTAAGGCTTTATTTCAGACGTTGTGGATAGCGATAAATTAAGTCTTTGGCTTTTTGGCCGGTATTCCAGTTCTGTGATACCGTTTTGAAGCCATAACTTCTTTATTTTTTCACTTTTTGATTGAGGACAAAACCAAACTGCAATTTTGATTATCCTAATATTTTAAATTTTACAACTCTTTTAGTCACGGTTTACCAAAAGTAAAAATTAGACACTTAGAAATATGGGTATATTAATGTTGAAAATGACTTAATATTTCGTTAAATTTCAGTTTTTTTTTAAATCAGAATATGCGATATATTTTTTTTAAAAAAAAATTTTTGCTCTGCAAAATGTGACAGAATACATTAAGCTATCCAAAAACTGAATTGATAAATTTCTATTCATTTTCTGTTCGAAATCAAAGTCGAATTGTGAATCTTTCTTCCTTTTGCATCACCTGATAGGTAAATAACACGATTCATAAAATGACCCGACTGTTTTTTTCTTACAAAATATTAAAAAATTATTCTAATAATTCCTGAATAGTTAGTAATGAAAATAATAATGAGGATAAAAGGATTGGAGTAATTCTGTTCTCCTCTATTTCTTACCAGTACCATAATTTTACAGTACGAGAGTGATGCAGAAAGTGACCGTGTTAGGAATGGGAATGTGGTAACTAACATTGTTTTATTGTACAGTGATCGTGTTAGAAATGGGAATGTGGTAACTCATTGTAGTAATGTACAGTTATCGTGTTTCCTTATTCTTAGAAATCCATGAATATAAATAAAGAAATCCATGATGCCCTTTGCATTCCAAAAAATCATCACCATAACATTTCCAGCCGATGGGAACATTTTCACTTTCTTTGGAACAGATCCACAGGAAACAATCCATTGTTTTGATTGTTGCTAGCTTACCAATGCATAATGATGTATTCAGTCTCAGCGACGATAATTTCACGCAAAATAACGACAACTCTACTCGACAGCAATCAAAACTAACCTATGAATCAGTGTGAAATTTGTATTCATACCATTTAACATATGGTGGCACACAACGGTAACACCAATTGGCCTAGCAATGACATCGGTCTTCCAACACAGATACTTTTTGAACCACACTTGTACGAAATGCAATTTTTTATTCTTGCTTCAATTGTTTGCTTAAAAAGTGAAGTGGTGGCGGTAGCTTAGAGTCATAGTCGCGAACTCGCAGCCAGCGTTGTTTTCATCGAGTCGTGGATTAGAGGCCTGAGGACACTAAAGACCCGCCGTGTAGCGGAGATGTTGCACTTTAAACTGTCGAGGCCCCAAATCTTCTCGTTGGCGTGGTATGGAAGTTTGGAGAGGGCTCAGCTCAGGTGTCGCCCCCGTCACTGGACCAAGGTTTAAAATTACGAGGTCCGTTGCCAATAGTCCAAGCGTTGCTTTTCAGTATGACGTTAATAAACAATCACAAAACCTAAAAAGTGAAAAAGAAGAAAGTTTTCTTATAATAGATTTATAATCTTTTTTTCGAAAAAAATATATAGTCTTCCCTCAATGGAAAAAATTTATAGTTTTTTCACCAAAATTGATTAGGTAAGTATATTCTGAGTTTTCTTCTTAAAAAAATTAAAATAATAGTGTAGACGTTTTAAACGGCAAAGCAACAAAATATTTATTTTTTGTTGTCATGACACATTAGATATATTTTTCACAAGAGCCCTATTTTATACCGGCTGCTTGTGTGTTTTGAAATTTTGAATTCATATTATTTTTATAGATTTTGTATTATTTTCTATGTTAAAAGTTTCCTTTAAGCGTGACACACATATTTATGAATACCTGTCAAATCTAAATTGATTGACACTTAAACTTGTAATTATATACGCTAATAAAATTCTCTTGGATAATAAGAGTTAATCATAAAACAGGTGCATCTGTCATCTCTACATTAATGTCTGTACTAGAATTAGGAAGTAGTGAAAATATGTGTTAAATGAACATTATTTTTAACCTTTTAACTTTTAATTGTTTATATCATCCCGGACATACTGGTAACATATTTGCTTTGTGTTTCATAAATATTAAAATGGCTACAAACGAATTATGACCTTTAAATCTAATGATTTTCTAACATAGAGATTTTTTTTTTTCAAGTTGTGGGCTTGGTAGGGCAAATGTGCGCCATAAATTTTTCGAACCCTTCATAAGCAGGTGACGAGTACCATATTTCATAAATCATTTCGTTTGGATGTGGTGAGAAGAGATGACGTAGGCAAGAAAAACTTGTTGCATTACACATTTTCTACGAACTTTTTCACATCGACCCTATTAGAAAGTGAGTTTCTTTGACCCTTGACTTACCTTTAGGAAGGAAGTCAAGAATTATTTATGTTTGACGGGTCTAATTGAAAGTTACAAATTTGTTTTCGAACTCTGCGAGGCATCAACTCAAAAATGAAGTATGTTAATAGCAAAATATTTCGAAAATTATTTTAAAAAATGCTCTGGTGAAAGTACTGAATATGATTACTAAATTATTCGTTTTTATCCTAGATTTACATTTAAGTTTTTCTCCTGGGATATTTAAAGCGAGTTAGAGCCATTATTGAAGAAAAAAAATTTGAAATCAGTGGGTAAGATGTGTCCTAACATAACCTTTAGAAAGAAGTTGAAATACATTTGTAAAATACGAGGAAATAAGAAAAGTTACTTTACTGAAGAGTACTTAAATTTATCTGAGTCTTTGAAGTCCTCACAGGTTGTGAGGTAGAAATTTGGAGAGTTAAATCTGAACAAAGAAAGGTGGCGCCTTTGTCGCTTAACCATGATTCAGAAATTCATTTTGTTGTTTTACGCAACGCATTGCTTTTTTTTTTTTTATTGTGAAAGGAATAAATCAATTTACACGATGAAGCATTAAATCAAAGCGTAATTGCTTCATAAAGGATATCGATAATTGGTCCAATATACTTTACAACGAATATTGGTGACTGAACCAATTGGAGCTGTTCCAAAAATATCGAAGACTGAACTCACATCTGTAATTTCTAACTGACCAAAGTAACTCAGATTTTAATACATTGTAATTGTTTATTAACGTCGCATTAAGAAGCAGCATTAGGGCTATTGGTGACGGATACCGTAATTTTGAATCTAGGTCTAGTGACGAGGACGACACTGAGCTCCAAACTTCCACACCATGCTAACTGGAGGACTTGGGACTTCGACAGGTTTAACGTGTATCAGCCCCGCTACACAGCGGGTCTTAAGTGGCATCAGGGCTCAAACCCTCGCCTCGACGAAAACCTCCGGTAGCGAATCCGTGACCATGACTACTAAGATACTGCTGCCACCATTTTAAAATTAACATCATCTATTCATTGCCATTAAACTGCATAAAATATATAGTTTGAATATCACAACGAGAATTTAATTTCTATCACAAGTATTTGCAATATATTACCCAAGCCATCGAGTGTTTTAAATGGGTAAAATTTAAATAAATGTAGAATCATTTTTTTTAAAAAAATTAATATTTATTTAAACGATCATTCTGCATTTGAAATTAATATTTCACGACATAAATTTTAAAATAAACAGACTTGTGAAGAGCATTTTCAGCTTTTGTGGAATCCGTTCCATTTACCTATTAATAGATATAAATCTTTATAACTTATGAAATACTTTGCAATGTACTCGTATAACAACTTCATTTTTAACATTCTTGTCTTACAAAAAAGTCATTATTACTCATGACTTGATGGGTTTTGTCTCAAAAGCTGTTATTCTGTTATTTGCAAGCATGAGTAATGAAAATGTGAGAAAGAGAATGATAAAGGATTTCTAGTAAATGAGAAATTTGAGATAAAGATTATTTTAAGAATCATTTTAAACGGAAATATTTAGAAGTAGAATTAGTAACTGGAGAAAGTATTATGATTTGTAGATTTGATTTTCCATTAATATATGATATTTAATATCAATTCAATTTTCTCTATAATGAAATATTTTATTTTTTATTTGTAGAAAACAAATATTGGATTAAATAAAATACACTGGTTTTTTTTTTCTAAATTGCACACTGTAGATACATTGTATCCCTTAACGAATTAGAGGAAAGTAAATTTGTAAATTTTGAATTAGAGTCTGACCAACAAGGTTTTGACAATGGGTCTCGAACTACGCTCAACACTTAAGTACATCCTCCTCCTAATTTTGTGGTCGCGGTAACCTAGCGGTCATAGTCGCAGACTCAAAGCAGGCGTTGTTTTTGTTGAGTCGTAGGTTCGAGCCCCGATGCCACTAAAGACCCGCTGAGTAGCGGAACTCATGCACGTTAAATCTGTCGAGGTCTTAAGTCCTCCTATGGCGTGGCTTGGAAGTTTGAAGATGGAGGTGCGAGCTCAGGAGTCGTCCTCGTCACTTGATCGAGGTTCAAAATTACGCGATCCATCGCCAGTAGCCGTCGTGTTGCTTCTCAGTGTGACGTTATCAAACAATCATAATCACAATTCTTCTAATGTCTACGAAACTATTCTTCTTCATTTTTCCAATTCTTCTAATTTCACAATTCTTGTTGAGAACGAATGCTACAAGCATCCTCTGTGTGTTCTTGACATTGTCCCATCTCTTTCCACACCAATGCGTGACTAGTCGAGATAGCCTATTGGAGAGGTATTCCAGCGGTTGTTGTCGACACTAGTCTTTAATAGTAGCTTTCACACCGCTGTCAGAATGGAAGTAATGCTCCTAAAGAAACTCTTTCATCTTTGAGAAGTGGTGAAAAGTCGGCTGTTATGACGCCTCCCTGTTTCGACCTCATCTCGAAATGTGATTCGTCATCTTATTAAATTCTCAGAATACCAGCAGCATTTGGAAACAAAGAAAAAACGTGCACTACTTAAAAGATACATCTAGCTTTTAGATACAATGAGAACTTTTAAAACTGGATAACAAATTAAAAATTTGTGTCCATGGAATTATAAGTTGTCTATGGCCAAATGTGGCTACCCTGGTCCACTTCACAAACTTAACGTCGAGCCAAAAAAAAAAAAAAAAAAATCGCCAAGTTTAACAATTTTTGAAATTGCGCCAAGTGGTTGGACTAAACTGCATTTTTACCAATTAAATTTAATTAATGAATTAATATTTGAAAAAACTGTTTTAACATCAAGTGTCATCCCCTACAAGTTTTAAAAAATGTATTTGAACTTGAGGGGATGAATAAAAAGTATTTTATTAACGATTGAAAATTTGAACAAGTTATATAAATATATATAGGTAGAGTGTGAACTAATAGTAGGAATTTAAAAATAGAATTATCTGATAAGATTAACACTCTCTTGGCACAGTTTTAATATAAGATTATATGAAAATTGTTCTGTTTAATGTATAATTCTTCTTCTGATTTCAATAACTCATTGAATTTTTGTTGGCTTTAACATGCTCCCGCCTAGGCTGCAATTAATGTTTTTCTTCCATAGGCGGCTACTCTTAGAGCGCTTTACTGTATCGGGCGGCGCCGAACAAAAATGATAAATGAAATTTTACCACAATGATAATCATTTCTGCTCTTTATTATTTTTTACCGCTATTGCTGTCATGTGGCTCGGTATATATTGTATGTCCAAGCAGAAAAATTTATTATTAAAGAGAACATATGATTGACAACTTGAATTATGTTTATGTTATAGATTAATTTATTGTTTATTAACGTCGCACTTAGAAGCAACACGAAGACTATTGGCAACGGACCTTGTAATTTTGAGCCTTGGTCAAGTGACAAGGACGACACCTGAGATGGTATCCCATCTCCTAACTTCCACAGCATTCCAACGGGAGAACTTAGATCCTCGATAGATTTAACGTGCATCAGTCCTGCTATATGGCGGGTCTTTAGTGGCATCCGTACCCGTAACTATTTGAAATATTTTCTTGTTACTAAACGAACGAAAGTGCAAATAATCGGTGGTACGTGCCGGTGTGAAAGTGTTAAAGTAAAAGAGTGCGCAGTTTAAAAACAAATTAGCACAATTTAAAGGAATGCATTTCAAGATTCCCTAATAACAATTTTACTTCTATGAAGTTCATAATTAATAATTTCATTTATGGTCCGTAGTAACAAATTATCAAAAAATATCGACCGAAGGATTTAAAATCTTGCAAAACAGACTGATGTTCTTTGCGTAGATTGCCATGGTAACCTCATGCCGTTCTCCCTTTGCGATGCGAACATTGAAAATTCTTGGAATGGTTGCCTAGCAACCACGTCTGACGTATCTTATTGCCTGCGCAATACCAATATTTTAGCAATACAGTCAGAAAAATAACAATCCATATATATGTACTTCCCCTGGAAAATTTTGAAACCGTTGCACTTGCTGTGATTAAAGCTATAAATATCTCCGCTTGAAAACTATTTTGCAGATCATTTTACCAAACTTTTGCGAACTAAGACAAAGCAGAAAGTTATAATTTAAAGAGTGTTAGTATTCTCTTATGAAATTTTCATTTTTTTTTCTTGTTGTAATTTATTACATTAAAATAAATATGCCCTGAGTGACCAAATCTTCGTGGTAATCCACTAAATAAAATTTAAATTTCTGTCAAATCGAGATTAAATCCTTTCAAGGGGTTTATGGATTGCAAATTTACTGATTTCGCAATCCATAAACCAAATGATTTTTTTTTTAACTTGTTATGTTTATATGTATGTAAAAAATGTTTTTCTGATTCAAAAATTGTACTCAAATCTTAACCCACTCCCTATTCTCCGATCAAGCAAAACTTTTTCATACACATATAACTCCGATTACAATACAATGCTATAGTACGCTCAAACAGTTACGGACATGAAGGGGGGGGATTACATTTTGTACTCGAATTTTAACGCAGTTTCTATCATTCAATCGATCTGAAATACGCAATTGATTTTAGTTTTAAATTTTCGTACTAAAATTATTTAATAAATATAAGTAAAAGTTTTAAAACAATCTTTTATTTAAAGAGAGACTAAATAGCATAAAATATTTTTCACATGTATATAAGCAAAATAATACACACACACATACACACACACACACACACACACACACACACACATATATATATATATATATATATAAGGAAACTTTTAATCACAATAAGGAAACTTTTTAATCGAGGAGTAATGAATTTACTTTATCTTCCCGTTGGCGTAGTGTGGGAGTTAGGAGAGTTATTTATTCAAAGGGAAAATTAAAGGCAGTCTATCGCAAGAAACCATTAATATGTTGCATGACTTAAACAAGAAAACTCCTACAAATGGAATATAAATTCGCGTTTTACTTGGTCATTTTTTTAATAATAAATTTAGAAGAAAATTACATGTATAATTTTTAAATAAGAAACAAGGAAAAATAAAATTAAAAAAAAATTATAAATCTTTCCAGTCCAATAAAGTTTTTCCTCCAAAGAATTTATTTCCTCCTAAAATCATAGATAAGACTCCATTGTTAAAATTAAAAAGTCATCCGCTAATTTCATTAATGTCTATGACAATTACACATTCGAGCCTTGGCCGCTAAAGACCCGCCGTGTAGCCGGGGCTGATGCACGTTAAATCTGTCGGGGTCCAAAGCCCTCCCGTTGATGTGGTGTGGAAGTTAGGAGAGGAGGTTCAAGCTCAGGTGTCGTCCTCGTCACTTGACCGAGGCTCAAAATTACGAGTTCCGTCGCCAATAGCCCTTGCGTTGCTTTTAGTGCCACGTTAATAAAATCAATCAATTCTCACGAGAGGGAGGGCAGGATTAGCGGCAGATGTCACACACGTCTACTAGCTCTGATAATTTGGTGAGAAGTGCCAGAAAACTTTCCTTGTTTGTTTCTTTAGGGAAGTTTAATTAAGGATTATACAGATCACACATTGTAATAGATATAGGGATCTTCAGGTATTTTACATGGAGTTTGAGGTACTGTTAGGAAAAATCCCTAATTTTACAGAACCTGGGAAATGCTGATCTAAGCATTTTTGAAAGTCGCGCGATCGCATAAATTAAAAGATTAAAAGGAATGGGATAATGAAATAACGATGAACGCAGTACAATGACAGTTAAAATATAGGATAAATTAAGAAATTAATTAAATTTAAGGGAAATTCAATATATACATATACACCAATCATTCTTGATTTTCTATTTCTTTTTTAATAGTACTAAACAATTTTCTTATATCTCGACAAGAGATAGAGAGAGAGAGAGATTTCCTCGTCTACTACTTTAAAATTTTTATTAATTTAAAATAGCATTAAAATTTATTTATATTCAGAGTTTAAAGAAAAGGTATTGTTGCTGATACGCGTGTTGCAAAGTAATTTAATGCAAATTTGCCTTCAAAAGGATTATGTAATGTTCTATAAATCGCCGTGATTCATACAAGAAGGAAAAATCACCCGCTTAAAGCTTGCACAATTTCGCTACCGTGTCAGGAAAGGTTTGCAATAAAGTCATAGATCAGACTGATAATGGAAGTGAGAAATTAGATTTATCGATTGTTCGTGCATGTAGATATTAGCGATAAGTGTTTTTGTTATGTATAATATAGTCTCGATAAAAAATAATAAACTAATATTTTGACGTTACGGCACAGGTTTATCAACATTGTTAGGAATATTTTCGTTGTTATAAAATTTTGGAATCATTGCAAATTCAACAATAAATATTATTATGGAATTAAGAAACGACTAACTTCTGTTGCTGGGAAGTTAATAACAAAGTCATGTGGCATACTTTGTTAAAACATTTAAATACGGCAGAAGTTTAGTTTTTATTAACATTCATTAGAAGCAATACGAGGGCTGTTGGCAACGGACCTCGTAATTTTGAACCTTGGTCAAGTGACGAGGATGACACCTGAGCTGGCACCCCCTCTCCTAACTTCCATATCACGCCAAGGGAGGACTTTGGACCCCGACAGATTCAACGTGCATCAGCCCCGGCAACACGGCGGGTCTTTAGCGGCCAAGGATCGAACCCGCGACTGAATAAAAACCGCCGACCACGAATCAGCTACCATGGCCATTAGGCTACGCGGCCTTCAAATACGGCAGAAATCCAAACTCATTCGTGAAGAAAAAGAACATTAACAAATTTGAATTCACTTACAAATTATCAATGTTTGTTGCTCTTTGTGAAAATATTTTTGTCAAGACTTATTTCTGAAGGTTAGAAATGTTAGTTAAGGTCAAAAATTCATTGGGTGTGAATAAAGTTTGTTATTCTATGAGCTATTTTTTTTTAAATTAAAACAATAATGGTAAATCCTGAATGATAATTTTACACTTGTTTACATGTATTGTTCACTGTGTTTGAACCTCTTATGAAAAATCCTTTTAAAGTGAAAGACAAGTTTACATTTCTTGTAAAATGTATTTTAAACAATTTTTGCTCGTATTGTATTTTAGCACTGAGTGAATTTTTATTTTGATGTATTTTTTATGGTTTGTGGAATGGATATTAAAATTATTATTGAGGTTGAGGTAGCAACAGGATAAAAAACATGCAAATTTTTAAAACGTATTGTGTTTACTGCAATGCAAGAGGAAAAGTGTTTTTTTTTTTTTTTTTTCTAAATCGTTAAAATAACTACAAATTTTTAAGGACTCTAAAAATCGAAATTGTTCATTTATCCAAAAAATTTGAAATTTCATTTAAAAATAAAAATTTAGTCAGCGCAGATAGATCCTAAAGAGTTTTCGAAATAAAAACAGTTATTTGAGAATTTTTACTTTCCATGTTATTGAAAGTAACTTGATATTGTTTAAAAATTCTTTAACTTGTTTTGTTTCTTAGAGAGTTTCTGCAGTTCTCTTTCTGTGTTATTATTTATCTTATTTCTCTTTTCTGAGAACAGAAATCCAGTCGGAAGCGAGCGACTCAGAAAGCAACGCTTTCAAGGCCGTCGGTTTAAATGTTTTTATCAGCGTCCGTTTTCGTACATGTGTATTTTTCATACCCGGTCATCATTATTATTTATTTTTATACCGACGCATCCAATTCTTTTAAAAATGATCCCAAATTTCAGTAAATATCATTATTTATTATATATACATTTACTTATTACATATTTAAATGTTTCTGGTTTTTATTGATTTGATTTTAATTTTTTATTCTAATGCAATTAATATCTTACTAGATTTCTACAGCGATCAATATATAGGTCTTTGAACTATGGTTAAATGACAAGACCGATGCCCCTGAGCTAGCACTTAATTTTGTAAACATCCTCACCTCACCATATGCCTTAATTGGATTTTAATGTTTATCAATTATATTTTTTCCAAGCGGTTTTCTTTACTTTTAAATTACTGATTTTTACCCTCAAATGTGCTTATTATTTATATATAAAGAAAATATTATTTATTTATATATAAAGAAAATAATAGCTCAAATTAGGAAAATAGATAAAATTTGGGATAGCAATTCGAAGTCAAAATTTAATAAGGGTCATCTGACTTATTTGATGTACTAAACGTTAATAAAATCTCTTTTCTCCAGAATGTAGCACTCTAAGAGTTAGAGGCTCTTTACTACGATTTAATGAAATGTTTGCAAGTTTGTGGTAAAATTTCAGGAAGCCTCTAAGCTTGAATTAGAAAAAAAATTAGCACAATATTTTTTTTTCTCATAAAATTCACCCAATGATAATAATTGAATCTTACATTTCTTTCTCTTATAAATGTTCGAGATGGATACATTTTAATATTAGTTATATCTGTAATCAAGAAAACTACGTCGCAATACAAACCAAACTCTTGAATCTGATATCTCTTTAAGAAATAAAATTTTACTTTATATGGTGCCTTTTAAATTATAAATGGCCATTTCTATTGCAAATTGAAATTATGACGGTTATGAAAAAATAAAAAACGGTTATGAAAAAATAAAAAATACGAGGCTGTTATAGTACTATATTTCCTTTTTAAACCTTTGAAAGTATTTTAATTTTCACTTTAGATTTTCGAAATCAAATTTAAATCGTGCGCTGTCGCCGAATGGTCGTGAGCTTTCAGCCGGCGTTGTTTCCGTTGAGTCGTGGGCTCGAATCCCGATTCCACTAAAGACCCGCCGTATAGCGGGGCTGATACACGTTAAATCTGTCCAGGCTACAAGTCCTCCCGTTGTCGTGGTTTTGAAGTTTAGAAAGGGAGGTCCCAACTCAGGTGTTGTTCTCGTCTCTTGACAAGGTTCAAAATTATGAGATTCGTCGCCAGTAGCTCTCGTGTTGTTTCTAAGTGGGAAATAAATAAACAATCAAACAAATTTAATATTTTACAAAAGACTTTTTTTAGGTATTATGGCAAGTGAAGGTAATAAAGCCACTTTCCTATTTTTCTCAATGTCAATTTCTACCTAGTTTTATTTCTTTTAAGCAAAAGGAGCAATGAAAAAAAAGGCATTTATTATTATTATATTATTATTAATTTTATGAACAGAATTTTATTTCTATTTGAAATGAGCCGAATGTAAATAAGAAAAGAAGCCAATTATATAGTCTCTTTACTCCAGTTCACTCTAATCCTCTGTCTGTCTGGTGACATGTTGACCAGGTCATATATGTATGTATATATGTGTGTGTGTGAGAGAGAGTGAGTTAGTGAGTGAGGGTGTGTGCAGGTATTTCAGCCACTATTGAAGATAATACTGTAATTCATGTTTGAATCATAAACGATTTGAGAAAATATATCACATATTATTGAAGAACATTTGAAAACCCAATGGAATCAGAATTGTATTATATTTCTATGATTTCCCAACCACCCCTAAAAAGGTAAATTTACCAGACCAAAATAACAATGACTGTCCTGGGAAGCCATGCAAACAATGATAATTTTGTCCTCAGTAGAGGTTATTCGATAAATTCTGCGCGATGAATTGCTATAATTTCTTAACTTCCTTTTCAAAGTAATAGAGTTGATCTGGCAGCGACCGCACTTAACAAATTCGTTAGTGAGCCCTTTACATCCGAAAAAGAATCATCATTAGATACAGCTGGATCCATATGATAGGTCTAGTGACATTGTTGTTTCCCATGAATTTTGAAGCCTAGATTAGACCTTTTTAAAGTTCGATCTACTGGGAACCACGATCATCTCGCACCAAATAATACATTTTGGTGATGAATTTCCTCTTCGATGGGGGTGACCAGTGGCCAACAACTGAAATAATAATTTCAACTCTCCAGCCTCAGGAAAGATTGTGACCCATGGATTTGAAGAGGTGAAGCTAATTTCATTCGCAAAAATTTCGAAGAGAAGGGACACCAACGTCCAACCAGAACGTCGTGTCTGCAGAAATTGTATCAACTGTAATATTTATTCTAGCGTGCAACTAGCGCCTTAAATTATGTTACATTTGCATAGAAAATGTAAGTTCAATAAGTACTTTATTTCTTATTGTAAATATCGTCTGTAGTATTTAAATTAATTACAATAAATTAGTGTATTTGTAAATAATACTAGGCATCCTGTCATATCATGCTACACCATTCTCCAAAGGGACTGAAAACATTCCTTTCCGAAATCTGCATTAATTAATTTTGAAATTAATATTAAAATCACCTAGTGGCTGTATTACCTAATCTTGAAGTGTTATCCTCAGGTACCTTATATATATATATATATATATATATATATATATGATAAGTATATGTGCAACAGAAAGAATCCATAAGAGGGAAAGTTCGTCTCAGAAGGGAACGGGTTCTTTTACTTACTGGCAAATATATCCGTCAAGCAGCTTAGGAACCCCCTGCTTGATTAAGCACTTAATCGAGACGCATCCATCTGACTATTACAATTAACCCTGTTTTAGATATTTTTAAAAGAAAAGTGCAGAAATAAATAAACAAATTCTTTAACAAACTCACACAAATAACTGAATTACTTTCATTTATTATTTTTTTGCCAAAACTTTTCTTTAGACTGCCGCATATGAATAATCTTAATTGTCAAATTTGACAAGAAAGGTTCTTTTGTGACAAGTGTCCTAAGTATTTGGATTCATCCCTGTCTTTGTTAAATTTTGGTTAACTCCTAAAAAAGTTTTTTTTTTTTTTTTTTTTGCATTTGTATCTCTGAATGTTAACGTTCTTCAACATCCTCGAAAACAAAAAAAAGTAAAATATTTCTAACGAGATGCTAGCAATTATGCAGATTTTAGGGTCAGTAGTCATTTCCTTTACAATGCGGTTTTCGTTTAAAATGTTTCACTTTTTGATGCAAATGAAGAAATAAATCAAGTTACCCTGCTGTTTTGTTTGACTTTCTCGGTTTTGTTAACACCCATTGTTAGTCACATGACTGTGTTAAAAAAAGATTTCGAGTTATTTATGTGTCTGGTATATTTATTTCGGCATATTCAAATAGCATCTGCAGCTGTAATCTGCCCTTCCTCAATTGATTTTAATATCTTTTGGCTGACAAAACTAAATTTATTACATTGACACTTTTTTTTGTTACATATGTTGAGTGATTAAATTTACATTATTGTCACAGTAATGTAAGCTTTTTTTTCTAAATGGGCTGTGAACAAGCCTCGAATTTTGATGACTTATCTTTCAATTCATGCATCTTAGACACTGCCAACAATTAAATATAATTTTTAAGTCATTTTTCAAGTTTTTGGGAAATATTATAATTTTTAGCCGTTTACTTAAATTCAAATTATCCAAGCTCTGAATATAAAACGGGTATGACATTATTGGTTTTAAAGTACACACACACGTAATACATACAGGGGGAGGACAAAAATATGGAAACACCTTGTAAAATGCATGTTTGAAAAGAAAGATTGATTTTAATGAAATATGTAGGTGGCGCTGGCGTTTTTGACTACTAACGCCACCTATACAACTTCGTAAATGTGCTAAACAGTTCAGTTGTTGTCGGAGTACTGTTATGTGAGGTTGTCATTGCATTATGTCAGAGTTAACAGACTTCGAACGTGGGCAAATTGTTGGAGCACGTATGGTAGGTGCTTCCATAAGCAAGGTAGCCGAGGTGTTTAGTGTTTCAAGAGGTACTGTATCGAAGATTTATTCCGCATATTTGAAAAGCGGAAAAACATCATCTGCTAAATCACAGCGCGGACGAAAGTGTGTGCTGAGTGATCGTGACAGATGATCATTAAGGGCAATTGTGACGAAAAATAAGACCACAGCTGCAAAAGTTACTGCTGAAATGAATGCTGTGTTACAGAACCCTGTGAGTACCAAAACAATTAGAAGGGAGCTTCATAAACAGGGAATTTCTGGCCGGGCTGCAATTGAGAAGCCACTCATCAGTGATGCTAATGCCCGTAACAGGAAAAGGTGGTGTTTAAGTCATAAAGCCTGGACTATAGGGCAGTGGAAGCGTGTAATATGGTCTGACGAGTCTTCTTTCACATTGTTTCCCACTTCTGGCCGAGTTTACGTCTGGAGAACGCCATCTCAAGCCTATAATACAGACTGCTTGTTGCCAAGAGTGAAACATGGCGGGGGTTCTGTTATGGTTTGGGCAGCCATATCGTGGTTCTCTGCTGCCCCCATGATAACTGTGTCAGGGCACATGACTGCCAAGACTTATGTGAACATTTTGGCAGATCAAGTTCATCCCATGATACAAACTTTGTTCCCCGATGGTGATGGTGTCTTCCAAGACGACAAAGCCCCTGTTCCCACAGCTCACATTGTCCAGGACTGGTTTTCTGAGCACGAGGAGGATTTGTCCCATCTCCCCTGGCCACCACAGTCACCAGACCTGAATATTATCGAACCTTTGTGGTCTACATTGGAACGGAAAGTGCGTTCTCGTTATCCACCGCCAACATCGTTATCTGAACTTGCCACCGTTTTTCAGGAAGAATGGTATAATATTCCCTTGGCACACATACAGGAACTGTATTTATCCATTCCGAGAAGACTGCAAGCTGTTTTGGATGCCAACGGGTTTCCTACACCATATTAAGCAAAGAAACATGTTTTTTAAAAGGTGTTTCCATATTTTTGTCCAACCCCTGTATATTTGTGTGTGTATGTGTGCAGACGTCACGACAGGTGGCGCTGCTGAGCGCTTCACCAAAATATATGTAAATAACCTGAGAGAATTATGTAAGTAGAAAAGAAATATATATATATGTCTGGACAAAATAACGTGTATGATGTAGGCCAAACCCAAATATTTCTTTAAAATAGAAATTTGAGAATATAACTTTGTGCTCTCCCTATTAGAAGGAGTTGTTCCATTTTGTACAAAATAGGTGTAAATTTATTTTGTGAACTCTTAATACTTTACCAAAAAGGTGAGCCAACTGGTTGTTCACTTTATACAATTTTTTAAAACCGATTTTTTTTGTTTGTTTTAAAGCTTAGTTTCGTTTAGATTCAGTATTTCACTTCGATTCATTTCGAAATCATTCCTTTTTAAAAGAAAGTTCATTTGTTCTTTAATTATATTTGTAACTTTCCGCATTCTTATTCAATAAAATAATTACAGAGAAATTTTTTTAAAAAAGAATTATGTACACATGTCATCAAAGTGAAAAACACCATGACATTTTACATTCACGGCTTAGCTCCATTTTACGAACTTGCATTGTAAGAACGATTGTAATATATTCCTCCTTTTCTCTTTTTTGAAAAAAAAGTGGAAGAAAGGGTAAATAACTCCCACAGAAGATTTATTTATATAAAACGGAACTGAGTCACTTGTGAAGGTTAAATCTGCGTGTGCAAGAGAGCGTAACTTGAAAAGAAGGTAAGGGTGGAAAACTACGGAACAAAATTATACATCTAAAACTTAACGTTTCTCTTCTGTGTTATTATTTTTTATTTTGAAATCCTCCTCTGTTATTGTGAAATTCCACCTATACGGTAGCTATTTGAGGTTTGTGTAGCAGAAGTTATGAGATTTAAGTTATTTGGTCTATTTACATTTTTCTGTTCCCATTTAATCTTCGTTATATTGAGAGAATATTATTTTTAAACTTTCTTTATAAAAATTGCCCCTTTATTATTTCTTTCTCCTTTCATTATAAATCTTATATATAATAGTCATCAAATAATAGTCCAAAGAATAGAAAATCACACTGTGATGAAAACCTAGTTATTTTGTTATTCAGATTTATGAATAATAAACATTTAATCGCTTACCTACAGTGTGTGTGTGGATATACCCTATATGCGTGATAATAAAACGTTTAACATTATAACTTATTAAATGTATTATTAATTATTTTAAAATATAAAATTAAATCAAAATTTAAAGTACAAAACAACACAAAATAAAAGTAAATAAAACTACAATTAACTGTTATTATATGTATAAATTCAATCTGAAATTTGCTCCCATAAAAAATTTCAATTAATTTATTGCAATAAAAAATATAGATAAAATTATCGTAAGGAATTATCAACAAATACATCAGTAAAAAGTTTATATTTATATTAAAAACATACACATTAATTATTCTTAAATAATTTTGTAAGAATTATTTTTAAAAATTTGTCAGGTTCTGAAAGCAAAACGTAAGATTATAAACGTAGTTTACAGTCATTCTATAAGATTTCCATCGCTTTTTCTATTATAAATATTATTTAGTGTCTATGAATAAATATCATCCTAACGAGTAGAAAATCACAGTATGATGAAAACCAAGTCATTTTATTCAGTTCCATCAATAATCAACAATTAATTCCTAACTTGATGTATCTGTGGATACATCCTATTCGCGTCAGATACTAAAGTTAAATATAATTACATATTACTTATCTGTTCGGAACCAATCGGGTTCGAGTACTTGGAGTGAGTGATGGTGGAGTTTAATGGAGCCAGAGCCAGATGTGGCTATGCTGTGCTAGACAAGACGTAACTGTGATCTAGACGTTTGAATGCTTGAGTGATAGTATTTGTGAAGGCACAAAAAACAGATGTGGCCATGTTACGCCAAACAAAGTTGTGGCGAATTAATACTTCTATTCGCCTCTTGTACCATAACTCAATCAAATATAATTTAAAAAGTCAATAACTTATACAAAAAGACGTTAGACCAATCTCACGCACAATATTTATTCAATAGATTTGCATTTTGATAAATGGATTCCTGCTCTCCAAGATAACACCCTAGATATATTCATTCGTCTCATTAATACCGAATTAAGGATGTCTTACCAAAACACCAAGCTGGAGGTTTACTTGCTTTGTCAACTCCACCACGGTTACTATCGGTTGTAGCAGTTCTTGATCTCGTCTCTACCACCTGTAAAACATATACTCAACTTTAGAATCACTCGACCTCTATCCACTAGGCTTCCTTCTGTTTATATACTCTCCTGTCTAGATCACTTCACTTTATTTCTACCTGCCTCTAATTTACCTAATCACGTTTCATTTTGGTTGGGAAGAAATTGCTTAATTCATGCAATCCATCTCAATTAAAGTCCCCAAGGTTAGTGAAGAGAAAACCACGAATAGCCCAACGTCACAAAGTAAGTGAGTGAGTGTAAAGCTAGTAAAGTGTAAAACTGTGATCTAGAGAGGTCAAAAAATTGGTTAAGTAGAAGGGTCGAAAATGGAAAAGGATCGCTAGGATATCTCGGAGGCGCGGCACTCGTATTTACCAAAGAAAATAAACTCCATGGGAAAGAAAAAGATCACCAGGGTGCCTGGGGGTCATAGTGCTTGTACCTTCCTAAAGAAGACAAGCTCCTGAGGTCCTCTAGGAGCAGAGTGCCCGGCGATACTCCCAGACACTGGGAACCCATTTTAGTCGCCTCTTATGACATGCATGAGCTACATTGAGACTATTCTTTCACATTCGGTCACCACACAAGCTCGAGTGCTTAGAAGAACCATAGATGACAGTCCGATTCACTGATCCTAAGTAGATCTTTCCTAGTCGTGATCCACTAACTTCTCACATTTGGCAAGACGATCACTATTCCTTCATTTATAACTTCAGCTCCACTTTTTCTAATCTAACTAACTTCCATTTAAACTACTAACACTCCTATCAAACGCTTCACTGCTTATATATCCATTTCCTCAATTATATTCATTACGCTTCAATAATTCTAAGTTATTCTACAAAAGTCACATTTTATCTTTTGGGAGAGATGTTCAGTTCAAAGAAAATCACATAAAAATCCTAAAATGTTAGCTGGTGGAAAAAAACGTGACAAATCCTTCCCATGTCATACCTTCTGTTTTGTGATTCTGAAACGGGGGAGGGGGTGAGACTTATGTTGATAAATATTACTAGATTACCTAATAAAAACTTCAAGAATTTCTCTAAAAGTAATTTTTGTCATAGTTTTCAATCAATTTTTTACATGAAGAAAAATTTATGTAAATAAAAAACATAGGATAGAGAGCTATTCACTTTTTCAGCGTTTTACATCTTTATTTTCAATGACGATAAAATAAAACTAATTTCTTAAAACAAAATTTATGAAAATCTACAAACAAGAAAAAACACCAATTAAAGAATTACTTATAACATTTTTGAAATTTCAATTGCTGAAATCGATTTAAAAGAAATATTATGCCACCAAAAGAAATTTCGTAATGTGTCGCTTTTGAAAATTAAATTTATTTATATTTTTAATTTGAAATACAATGTATTTTGTTATTTAAAATATAAAGATTCCAGGATTATAGAACTTTAATTCAAACTTGCCTACAAGCGAAATTAGTCCTCAAAAATTCTTGAAATTTTGTGGAATACTTAATGTGTGTGTGATGGGATGGTAATTTTATGATGTTTACTCTACCGCTTTTTTCCCTTCAACTAACACTTTAGAGACTTTAAGTAGATTAGATTAAAATTATTGAAATGAAATGAATAAAACTGAGGAGATGAATATATTAGCAGTGAAGCGTTTAATATGAAAGATGGAAGTTAGCTAGTAATAGAGAGTTGAGGTAAAACTAAAACGAAAGAATTTCCAAGCGGGATATATTATTGAATCACAGCCAAAATAGCTCAACTTAGAATCAGTGAATTGGACCTTAATCTATTAATCTTCTAAGGACTCAAACCCGATTGATTCCAATCAGATAAATAATGAGTTATAAATTAAACATTAGAGTCTGTCGCATATAGGTTATATTCCCACATACAGTAGGTTAAAAATTAACTGATTATTATACATAGTGAATTATATATAGAATTCACTATGTATAATAATCATAGAACTGAATGAAATTATTTGGTTTTCGTTACAGTGTGATTTTCCTTTCATTGGATTGTTATTTAATGACTATTTATATGAAATTTATAATGGAAGGAGAAGGAAGTAACTACGGTGTGTTAAAATTTCTTTCAGCGAAATAAAGTTAATTACAAATATCGCCACTTTAGTTGACGCCATTGTATTAATAAATTAACATTTAGCCACATCTTTTCAACAATTTTACAAATTTTGCGAATTTTAACACAATAAAGCATGTTCCAATGATGAACATCATTTTCATTTACCACCTGAAATCGCAAAATGGCATGTCCCATGTTTGACTGAAATGTTGCCATGAAATGTTGAGCTCTTGTGGCGTGAAATAATGTATTTAAGATCATGTAAAATTCTTGAATCGTTCACGACCTGACAGATGTGCCAAATGCCCCCAAAGCCAAAGTGTCGGGACCCAAAATTCTATTTGTAATTCTATAGTGTAACGACGACTGATGCACTTGAAATCCGTCTTTATCGGAATCATAATATTGATGAGGATGTGGAATTCCCAACCCTTTAAGTCCTCCACAAAATTTCACAACACTGGTTTCCCCTATAGACAGCTTTGAAATATAGAGCTCTTTAATTCTGTGTACACACACAAACATATGGGTTGTGTGCATAGTCTTTAAATGACGATATGTCTTTTGAACGAATTAAGTTAAATTATGTTTATTAGTTAATATTACAGTTATTTAACATGGGGATATCTACCCTCTCTCATTCAGAAATTACGCAGCGTTCAATACCGTCTCGAATGGGCTACATCTTCCCTCTCCTGTTTTTGTTGAATCCACTCTGCATCCGCTGCTACGGCAGGTCCCTCTCTCCGCTTGTATATTTTCCACTTCTCTTTTAAAATAACCAATATCCCAACGTTACAATATATGCATCAATGCTAAAGAACTGCAAAATCAATAAAATGTGATTTTGTGAAAAAGTTGGAGATGATTCCTTCTTTCAAATAATCGATAAAATTTATTTTGGAAATATATTTATGTACACAGGAGCTGTATATTTTACACAAATGATATTTTTATTTAAATCAAAGAATTCCAAATTATATTTGATTACCTATTTTGTGTATTTTAGTTAATTGATGTACCAAGTGTTTACGTATCAAGAATGTTTTAAACTACACCCCTTCTTAATTTAATGTATTTGATTCTAAGTGCAGAATTAAAAAAATATACTTAATAAATGTTACGAATTTATGTGTGGTCCAATCGACAATGAAAAGAGTTCGAGGTTACTTGTTAAATCAAAAAATTTCTAAGATCATACATAAACCACAAACTCCTCTTTCTATTAATGTTCGTTCTACAAAGAATGAAAAACTGCATATAAAACGTTTGATTTTATTCTTAAACACACACACACACAAATCTCCTTTCCTTATTACAGGGGAATAAGTTGTCCAACTGCACTTGGTCATAATAAATCATTTGTCGTTTTGCTTACTTATGCCATCAATTATGTCGTTGGGAAATCATTAATTTAACAACCTGTTTTGCGTGTTACTGATTGGGTTGTAGGGCATTAGATGATAAAATCACTGAGTCACATACGAAGCTATTAAAATGAAGTAATGTGGTGTGCCATTAGTAAAGCTTTCTAAAGCTTTTATTAATAATGTCTCTTAACGATAGGTGCAAATGTTGTTTAAGTAACTAAAGATCTGATACTGAATAAAAATGCACATTAAAAATGATTATGCGATACTTTCAGCTACTTGAACGACTTTATATTCTGAGAAAAAAGTATGTTTTGCAAACTTTTCAGTTCGATGGTAGAAAGTTTACACAAGAAATTTTTTTAATTATTGTTTATTGAAAATGAACATCGTTTGAACTTCCATGTATATTTTTAAAAATTATGCGCATCAGAATAAAGAAAGAAAATTGAGTAGTTTTAAAAAGTTTTTCCTTTCTGCTTTAATGAAATAGGTTTAAAGACTTGGCAGAGAAAGTTAAAAAATAAATTTTCAGTAAAGCATGCTACCAATTTCAGCATCTCAAATTTGGAAATTGTAGAAATACAATTTTATCATTAGTTACATTTATAAGCGTCTCATTTTAAATCTCCGAACCTAAAACTAGAATGCCATTCGAAACACCTAAATTTTAACCTCTCATTTTACAGTTTTGAATGCGTTATTTACAACTTGTTTTCCTCAACGCTACAATTTATTTCTCTTCATTGAAACATTCCGTCCAGTTCATTCTGTTTATTCTTTAATTTTTTTATTCTTAATTTAAAATTTTTTTCTGATAAAGATTTATCCTATAGTGTTTAATTTCTCTAAAAATAACATAACGTAGCATTCATAACAGTAGATTTTTAATTGATTTACTACAAAAATTAATTGTACAAAAATACATCAAATTTAGATATTCTCATATATAGGTAATTCCTAAAGCATCAAATTACTTTATGATAATTGTTTTTAAAAGGAAATTGATCGATTTTTAGTAACATTTTTCTTTTTTTTTTCTTCTTTACTATAGTAAAAATATTTTTAAGAAGAATTTATGCAATATTTATTAAAAATTTAATTCAAAAGGAAATTAAATAATATTCAATTAAAATACACTTTCTCAATTATGAGATCTATAGAGATTTGTCAAAAATGTATTAATATTTTCTGGAAGCTGAGACACAAACTTGGTAAACATAATTGAATAAATCCCAATCATGTATATATATAGTATATATAATGTAAAATTCTTCCTATGTATACGCGTCCCAAATGTGCAAAATTGTTTTCTTTTTGTTTCATGTATTCTTTCTTTTCAAAGTAAATTGACTTTCATATGTCGAATTCATAATATACGAGTTTTTAATAAATTAATTTATAAAAATTAAAGCAATGTCTGTTTCATATTTACAAAAGGCATTTGTTCTTTGTATCACAAATCACTTAAGAGGATTACTGAATTATGGTTGAAAATTATTGTTAGCACACACACACACACATTTTAACCTAAAAATTTTTTATAAATACTTTCTCTAATCTGGACATTTTCATTGTTATCTAAATTGAATGATAGTGTGCTTCCGTATATATTTGTACAGTTTTCAATTTGAGTGATTATATATATATATATCAAAGAGTGAGACACGTTTTTTTTTAAAAAAACATATTTAATGTTATACCTCTTATGTTCCCAATATATTTAATATTTGGTTATAAACTTATATATCCTCTTCCCTTTTTCGATGTTTGTTACCTGTTTTTTATTAAATTTCATATTATTCACTCCTATTTTAAATTCAACTAACATACTTTTCCGAATAATGTCATCTTTTAATAAATTTCTTTCGTTTTTTCTTCATTTTATTTATTTATATTTTTTAACCGTATTTTTCTAAGAAAAGAAGAAAAAAAAAAAAAAAGAATTTTTGAAGAAACTGACGCTTTTTAAATGTAAACCAATTTGAAGGAAGTTCCAATTTAAACATCTATATATGAGCTATTTTTTTAACTGGTATAAGCCTACTTTTGAAGAAAAAAAATGAGAAAATAGTAATTTTTTTGAAGCATAGATACTCTCATTTTATACTTAAAATCTCATATTCAGTGGAGCACGATTTCTTTTAAATTAATCATTATAATTATATTACTTTGTGTAGTTAAATAAAAGCCTTAAATATCTCTTAATAAGAAAAAAAATGGAATTAAACCACTTTTTAAAAAATAGCTCATATAATGAATATGCATTGAGATACTAAGTTTCAAAAGAAGATAAAATTTTGTTTTGTATAACTATCCCATAAATGAGCATTTAATAATGAGGTAAAAGTAGGTTTGATAATCAACTAATGAAAGGGGAATCATTTAAATATGAGTAATTCATAATATGAACAGCAACTAGGGCTTTGAAAAAAGAACAAAAGACAGAAGGAGAACATTAAACGAAAACCCAACTTCATTCATTAATTATAGAACCACTTTCTTGTATTTTCTAGATTCATTTTGCTCTTTTGTTCGATTAATATAAATCCTGATTGATGCTGTATCAATCGATACTAATCGATGATAGATTGATACTCTAAGTTAATTAAGAAAAAAATTTTAGAAACATAATTTATGTATGATTAGGCTTTAATTCTGGGTAAATTTTTCCATTATTTTGCATAAAAATATTTTCAAATAAATTTCCCTTGTTTATGTAAAACGAAAAATACAGAAAATGAAAACTGTTGTGGGTTTTTTTTATAAAGTAATTAATCAAATTCAAAATATATAAAGTTATTGAAATTTCTATTCCATTTCATCAGGTGTACGTAACCGAGTAACACAGTGACGCCACAGTGAAAACCTTGCGAGTTAAGCGAATGTTAACCATTTTTAGGCTTAAAGAAATGCGAATAAAATAAAAATTAAGTAAAACGAGTAGTGTGAGTGACATTGTTTCATCATCAGGTGGTTACGACAGGCTTGTGTCTACGAATGTTTTGATAATTGTTATGTACCTTTAGTGACTTTAAAACTTTCTGCTGATATCGAAAACCCGTTTGCAGACCCAAGTCACCAAAGGGCTGCTTTCAAGGTTAAGTTGCTTTCACCTGCCCATATTCAGGGAAGTTATGACGTTGTCTGGTCAAAGATTTCATTTTCACTTCTGTCAAAGATTTCGAACGAGAGCTGTCTCGTGTTCGCAAAGCCATAAAAGTTAAGGTTGACCGCTGTTCCGGTTTCAAAGAGAATTCACATTTTTTTTTTTTTTTTTTGCTGATGATATATATTGGCAGGTTTCGTGGATTGTTGTATATGATAGATAATTGGCACGCCTTGGGTTTGTGTAATGTTTATTTCTGAATCTAGTTTAGTATATTTCCCATGCTGTTACCTGACATTGAATGATAAGACATCATATTAATAATCAAAAGTGTTCTTTAAGTCAATATAATTTTTTTTTCTGTACGACACTTCCAATTTGGATTGATCATTGGATTATAAATCAAAAGACGATATTTTAAATAATATGTGTATATTTTATTTCTACTAAAATGTAGAATTTATAAAAAGCTATATTTAGTTTGTTCTCATTTCAAAGATACACTATACCCTTTTTAACAAAAATGATTAATTCAAGTAAAACATTCTTTGAGTTTCGGAAATAAATGGAAATTTAGCATATTGAGTATGAATTTAGTTCTATGAATTTTTAATTAAGGACAGTAGATAAGAAGCAGACATTTCCGCTGGCGTTTAAATCTCAGCGATCTTATTTTTGTAAGTTCACATTTTGTCAGCACTTATGTCGCCTTTCGAGATTTCCGCTGCATTTTAATTCAGTCTCGTGTAATGTAAATGTAATTTTTTTTTTATTTTATAATATGAATAGTAATAACTTGCGCTGTAAGCTCTATCTAGTAAGAGGAGAGCCTGTAAGTAAATAGTAACCATTTTTTACTGTTAGTAAATATTTTATAAATATTTCCCCATGAAGAGTGTAAAATAATTAGGTATTTTTAAATACTTGTAAACACAGTATTTTTTTGTATCTTATAAATAAAGAGCTTATGCAAAAAATACTGCTGGTGTCATTAAAATTTTTAAGAAAATGTTTAAATTGTTAAATTGTAAGGTCTCTTTTCTAAAATGACAAGATTTATTTTAATGAGTATGGAATCTGGAAATTATTTTCATATTTATATCTAAATTGTTATTATGAAACTTATCACCTGAAGCACCTTGTTCCTTCAAATTATTAATCAAAATTAATGCAAATATAAAAAATAATGCTAGTGTTGCTTAAGTCAAATAGTAATACTTGTTGGATTAATTATATTGGCAGCACTTGGATTAAATATTTCTCTCTTCGGCTAAGCGAATATTTCTTTCTTCCTTTATTTTATTATTATTTTTTTTTGTGCTTATAAAGTAAAAAGCAACTAATTTTTAAGCGAAATGAATTTTTTATTCAGTTAAATGATGCTTTGTCTTAAATATTTTTTTTTCGCGCATTGAATAAATTTTTCATGAATTGACAAACGGCCTATTGTAAGACCAGTATCACCACTCGGCGTTGCATGAAATAAGGTTGTCTCGTCTTGGATTTACAATAAAATCTTCTTGTGTAACCGCTTAATTTTTCAACTGTGGATATCCATCTTCCAAAATGCCTTTCTTGAAGCCCGTGGGTATTAAGAATGTGCGCCTCGTTAAATCTGTCGACGGATTCCATTTGTGTTAAATGCCTGTGAGGCGCTTACATAAAGGGACGTTTGTTTTAGATACTGTATTAGTGAAGTACTTTGTTCTCTTAGGACCTTGATGTTATTCCTGTCAAACCCACAGCCTCAAATGAAATTGACACACAATGATTGTGTATATCTCTGTCACGAGGCTCTATTGAATCTTTCATATAAAGGACTTACGAAAAAAGCATTTGTGTGATATGACGTAATTAATGTTATTGATAAGTAGTGTTGTCCATGAAATTCATAATTACGTATATTTACAATGACATTTTTCTGATTTTGTTTTATCACTCTTCATTTTTTTAATTTTATTACTGAGGCATGATTGTTCCGTTTTGAAAATAGGTTTTAAAATCCATTTCTACCTTTTACACAATATATGTAGCACTGCAATGATGAGAATAATTTTAATGTTACCTTTCAAAATTTTGAAAAAGCTAGGCTCTTCGACTATAAGGACGAGAGAGTATGTGATAAAATATTAATATGTCATAAATTTGATTGAAATGTTTTAATGGTTAACTGCAAATTTTTTGTTGCCATTTTTAAAAGAACTTCAAGTAATTTTTATTGGACGTGAGTTTAAGGACTTAAAAAAATCACAGTATAGCTAACTTTTTTTTTTTTTTTTTTAAAAAAAAAAAAAAAAAAATTAACGCTAAGTTTTAGAGCAAAAATAAATAATATAGAAAGGTTCATTTTCTTTACTTTTCAATTTTATGATTTTTGTTAATATAATTTTTTAAAACTAATTTTTCGAATTACCTTTTTTATTTGTTTGCTTCAAGTTATTCTCTTTCGATGGTTGTGTAAACTATTCTTGATTGCTCATAGAAGCACGTGTATCTTTTGATTCTTAGACTTCACTTTTGAATCGCATAAGTTTTGTCAAGATTATATTTAAGAATAGGGAAATTATGTTGCAAAAAGTTATTTAAAAAATCAACAAATTATGACTTTCATCACTATTTATCGCAACTATTCTTTTTAAAGTTTGTGAAATCCATATTTATATTGTCAATTTTCTAAATCTACTCGAACAACACTATCGAAAAGGTTGATAATGAGCTAATACAACATGGAGAAACATGAAATTATAACATTAAGAATCCCTCTTATTATTTGTTAATTCTAAATTATTTTTTTCTAAAATTAGCTCCTTAAACATTCTATGCACAATATAAGGGTAATCTTGGATGTTATTTATGTATTATTATGTAGAATTCAAATGGTGAGGAGGGGCTTGGATGAAAAAATTGGAAAAGAAATTTTTAAGAGAATACCGTTTTTTTTTAAAAAAAATTAGGTAACTGTAAATATAGAACATTATTATTGAAATTATTATATTTGCTGAATATAAAATGGAATTTTCTGTTGGATACAAATGTTGATTGTTAAAAGTAAAAAACGTTCGTTTGAATCAAAATTATATATAAATTTATTTTAAAGTGAATATTTTCTATTTTAGAAATGCAGTTTTTATCTTAAATAATTGATTTACTAGATTTTCGTGGTATTAAATCTTAGTTTCAGGATAAAATTGTCTTGAAGAAATTTTTTAGAGGTATGTATGAACCTGAATTTCACTTTAACACAGTGTTGCATGATATAGTATTAGTTCTTATGTTATTTATATGTAACTTCATTTTATATTCTATCCGTTAATGTATCATTTAAGCTGGGGAAATAATAATACTTTCTTAAAAGTGACATCAAACAAGGATGTCCTGATCTAAAGATGTTTGCTTTTTATCTCGATACAGATCATACATGAAAGAGCGCGAAGTGCTATGCTATAAAAAATGTCTGCTTTGTCTTATGATGATAAGAGATGGTTTGATGGATTTCATCTTCTCTTCCTAGAAATGTAAATAAAGGTTGGAAAAGATGAGTAAATTTTGAAAAACCCTTATCTCATTTTTATTTTTATCTACAGTAAACTTAACATCCGCCTCTAACATAGTATAGATTTCCTTTTATGATAAACAAATACAAGTAATATTATAAATTTATTTATTTTTACTTTTTGAAGTGTATTTGTATATCTATGTAGATGATGAATAAGTATATTTTCAATTTGGAAGAACACTTCATTGGGTATTCAACAAATTCATAATTTAAATTCTAACTGATAAGTACGATGCATGTATGATAAGTAAACTACTTACGGCTAAGTAATTAATCTATATAATTTTTATCTGTATTTCTTGAAAATGAGTATATTGAGAGAATTCAGTGAAATTATTTTATCAAAAATACACTCTTGTTGCGGTTTTTATCAAATTTCATACAGCTTAAAGCCCGCCCATTAGCTGACAACATTCTTCTGTGGTAAAGTGTAAAGCATAACAAAAAGTGTCTAGTCAATCGCTTCTATTGTTCTATGCGTCAAATTGAACTATTTCGCGTGATATATTGATTTTATTACATATCTTTGACATTTCATCCTTGAAAATATTCGAAAGAATCACTGAACTTAATTTTTTCTACGAGTCCCAAATCTTCCTGTAGTTAGAAGGTTGGTTTCTTTCTTTCTGTGTATAAGACTGTTTTTCTCTATGGCGGTAAGTGGATTTTTTTTTATAAGTTATTACTATATAATTTGCTGTTTAGAAATTTTAAAAAATAGCCGTTATTACTAGCAATCGGACATATTGCGAAATAATGCAAAACTTCATTATTTTTGAGCTTCATGGTATATTTTACTTTCCCCCCTAGAATTAGTGATAAAAAAACGCCTATAGATGGTAGGATAAACGATTTTTTCAAAAACATATTTAGAACGAGTAAAAATAGCGAGATGTTTATCAGTTTTAAAATTAAACCGTTATTATTAAAAATATGCAAGGACATCAAAATTTACAAAGGTCGTTTTGCAGTTGTTAAATGTTTTCAATGTTAAATTTAGTTAAAGGGGGGGGGATACGACGCAACGAAATTAAAAGAGCGATGTATGTTTGCGATTTGCGCATTTGATTAAATATCTTTTGACAAAAAAAAATATTCTATAATTTTTTTTGTTATAAAGTAAGCAAAGATTTCCTTGAAAACGCAACCGTCTATTAATTAATCATTAAAAATATTTCGTTTTCAAGTGACATGGAAACTCAATAGTATTTTATTCATGTTCTTTTCGGTTCTTAACTTTTTGAATTTCGAGTCCAACTAAGTTTTTTTTTATAATTTCCTCGGTAAACAGCAAATGCATGGAATTTTATGAAAAAAAGATATGTCATGTTAGAAAGTCTTTGAACTTTCTCGTAGCTAAAACAAGTGGTTAGGAGGTACATCTATTTCTGATTCTTTCTAAGATCTGCTAGCTGTTCTGTCTACTTCAACAAATTTATACACTATCTGCACCACTGCCCGGTTTTTGAGTTGACGGACCAGGTGCACAGAGCTATTTGGCCCAACCATTCAACTTTGTTGTTCTTTGAGCATGAAGACTTCTTTAATTTTCTTCCTTCAGTTTCGTTTTGGCAGCTTCTTCAACCTGATGACTTCCGAGATTTTGATGATGAGAATCCTAGGCTTATTACGTTTTCCGAGACTTTTTCGTTTTCTTTCTTTGGCTTTTGCATTTACAGCGCGGCGCCTAGCGTGCCAACTCTCCATTCAACGGTCGTTAGAAATACTGCTTTTTAACTCATGGCAGACACGAGAATTGACAGACAAGTGAAATCGGGTTGGTTTTCAAAAGGACGTCAAGTCACTGTTGCATTATCTCTTTAAGAACTGATTTATGAGCCAAACCAGTCGTTAAGTTCATGTTTAGGCTTATTATGTCTTTATAGTTTTGGGTTGATGTGGAATTAAGTATTTAAACCTCTTTGTCTAATAATGGATGCAATTTAAATGCTATTTTAATTATCTTCTGGAATAAAATCTGAAGTTGATTTTTGAATTGACAAATGACTAGAATTGCCCAGTTTTCTTCTTGTGATTGCTGATATAAGATTTCATTAATCCTAAATTATAGATAGATTTCAGGAATGATGTCAAATTTGCATTTCAAGTTTTCGTTATAAAATTATTGATAAAAAATTTCAATACCCGCTTAATATATTAAATTAAATGAAACAATTAAAGCAATTTTAAAATACACTTCAGACATAGTGAACATGATTTTACCATTGTCTATATTTGGGATTTATTGTAATGTCTTACATTTTGGAGTCTTTTAATTTTATTGGTGGCTTTTTATTATTACAATACATTTCTCCCCCACATGAAAATGCATATAAGGGGTCCAAACTCTTGATAGTTCTCCCGTTGGCTTAGTGTGGAAGTTAGGAGAGATAGGTGCTAGCTAAGGTGTCGTCCTCGTCACTTGACCGAGGTTCAATATCACGAGGTCCGTTACCAATAGCCCACGTGTTGCATCTAGTGCGACGTTAATAAAACCAACCAATCAATCAATCCTAACTCTTGAATTAATTTTTGTTACATATTTATCAAAATCTTTGTGTTACATTATTTTACTTTCCAGTTCTAAATACTTTTATGTATTTTTATCTTCTTATTTTTAATGCGAAAAAATTGATGTTTAAATTTTGTTAAGGAAATAGAAAGGTCATGTATATTTAATAATTAAGTTTGTAACATCTTTCCTTCATTACTTAACTCCACAGACATCTCTAAAGTCTAATTAAATTATCAACAATTTTAAAATTACAATTGAAGATACGTCAGAGAAAGACAACATAGTTTATCTATCCACACAGAATGTACAAGATCGCTCTCTCTATCTCCAATCCCTCTTAACACACACACTCACACAGTTAATATTACTTTATATCCAAATAATAACGTCTTAGCCAACCAAATCACTCGTTCCGATTCAAACACTTTTTGCTTTTAGCAGGTTCAACTCCTGTTACTCTAACTAGGAGTCGCTTCTTACTAATTTCATTACAAACAATAAATTATGATGAATGAATCTAATCTTTAATATCTATCAGCTTGTCATTATCCCCTGTCTCCCTTTCTTTCCTTTCAATCATATTTCACTTGTATATCACTATCTTTAACTCAATTCATTACACTTCTTATCGTCTAATTTATCGAATCACGTTTCATTTTGGTTGGCAAGGAGTTGTTATTTGAAGCAATTCAAATTATCAAAAAGGCTCCAATGTTAGTGGAGAGAAGATCGTGAACAGTCCACCGTCATAAATTGCTAAACGAATGTTCTTTGCCCTATTTTTCCTTTTTCACCCGGCTGTTAAAAACCCGCCATGCATCGGAGCTGATGCTCGTTAAATCTCCCGTAGGCGTGGTGTGGTAGTTAGCAGAAGGTGTTGTCCTCATCACACTTCACCGAGGCTCAAAATTACGAGGTCCTTCGCCAATTCTTGTTTTTAAGTGCGACGTTTATTAAGGATCAATCAATAATTGACATTAAAACTGAATTTAATGACTCGCGTCTTAGTCTGTGATAAGGTGTCATTTGTATTAATAAACTTGTTCGCTTTAATATTTGCTTAACATTATCATAATTCCTATTTTATTGACCAGAATAAAGTGGAGCATTCGTATTCAACTTTTCAAAAGTAATTTATGTTCTGAGAGTCGAGTTTTATTCAAAACAACTGCCCTAGGAAATGGGATATTTTTGTTTTGGCTGGCAGCGTAAATACTTGTATTTAGACTACGAATCCTACTTTTCTGTCTGCTTCACATGATGTTATGACTCATATTGCTTTGCATTGGTTATTAGCAGTTAACTCAAACTTTAAACGTTCATCTGCATGTTTATTTTTTGAGATTTAAAAAAAAAAAATTCTTCGTGTGTGGAACTCATGTCATGTGTTATTATTAAGAACGAATATTTTTTAATATATTATTAAAATTTAAAATATTAAATAAGATATGAAATGTTAAATTTATTTATTTTTACTTTATGTACTATAATCAGTTATAATGTAGAGAATTTTCTTAAATAAAACATTCCATACATGTTAAAAACAATAAAGAAACATTTTCGTATTTTAACAATTTGGAATAATTCTTTCCTGTACATTGTTAGATATTTCATTCAATCAAGTTTCCAATTATTTCTTAGTGAAATCTCGAATAAGCTTTTTATTAATTTTCCAATAGTCTTGTGACTAAGTGTGTGCTGATAACCTTCAATAAATAAATAGAAATTTCATGTCATATTATAATTATTCTCCAACTCTGCCACTTTGATTCCTCTTTGTTAAAATTAGCAATTTTTTTTAAAAAAAATGAGTTATAAATTTACTAGAGCAACCAGAATAATGTACAAAGCTCATATTAAAATTTTTATTTAGTTACATTCAACATAAAAGTTATCGAAGACATATTTTCTGCTTTAGTTTTAGACTCGAGGAGACTATTCTCTCCTGTAACTCGGAACTACTAACGCGACCAATCAGAAATGCAACATTCAGTTTACCTCTTATCAACTGCACTCTGCATTTCCTGTTGTCTTAATCGTCCTAATCCCCTATTTAATAGTGTATGTTTCCGAAAATAAGCATATCCGCATTATAGCCGAGAGTGCAGTATTTTTTTCATCAAAAATTTATCCAAATTTCAAATTCCGTATATGTACCGAAATGGTAGTTCGAGTTTTTAAAATAGGCCGTGTCAGTAACTATATGGATGGCATCGTGGACGATTTTTTGTATGAAGTGGACATAAATTCTAATATGAAAAGCATTGAAAGTGATGGTGACTCCCATAAGTGAAAAGGAATATTATGAAGGATTCGGAACCTCGGATTCTGGTTCGAACTTCAAATTATTCATATGACTTTTTTGTTCTTTTTACATAAAGGTTGCATTCAAAATACTCAATATGTAAGTTAAAAATTAATTCCATTGCTATTTTTCTGTGCACATTTTGTATGGTATTTAATTATTGTTTCTAGTTTTACGTTTTTGGTACTTTTCTTATAGCGGGTTGCAAATTTCGTCAACATCAGATTTTTAGTTTTGACTACTGCTCAACAAACCAATATAAGCAATTTCGACAATAACACGACCCATTTTCACAGTACCTACGTTTATTACGCTCAAGCGGATGCATTTATCAGCGTATCTCCGTAATTTAGCTTAGAAAAAGTTCCCAAAAATTCTAGTTTTATGCACGAAAATATACATCTGTTTAAATTTTTGTTACTTTTCAGTTTTGAAATTTGATGAAAGTGAAATACTTTTTCCCTTGTACGCGTTCCAATATTTGATCTATAACTGATACTTCGGATTATTCTTTTTTTGAATATCTATGATTCCAAAATTATGGAACAGGTTATTAGCAACTGGTCTTTTAATTTAGAAACGCATTCCAGTGATGAAAACAACACCAGAATCGATTCTTGAACCTTCAAACCTCGCCTATGAGAGGAATATTGGGTAATTTAAGGTGACTACAGCTATTATTCCATAATGGTGTTATCTGGATGCATTGCAAAGATTCGTGTTCAGATTGGATGGAATTATAGCAAGCAAAAATCTTCCTTAAGACGTAGCAAAATTTATTTACTTCAAATGTAACAAATACTACAGTTTTTAGATGTATTTGAAATCAATCCCCTACCTTCGGCAACCTATAACCTTAGTTTTCTCCTCTGTCACTGAGTTTTAAAGTTTCGCCAGCTATTGAGCTCACGGTGTTCAAGCAGCGCCCTCTGGTTTAATGATGTGGGAATTGTGTAACAGGTAGTAGTTCGAATTGTTGATGTTCTGAAGTTATCTCTATTAAATTGTGTGTGCAACCAGGATAGTAAATTATAACAGACCGTTTGAACTCAAAGAAATGTAACACAATAAAAAGAAGAATGTGCAAAATATTTCAGTAACAATGAAACAATATGTCAACTTCTCATCTTTCTGTAATTTGAGATATAATTTAAAAACGCTGTGGACAGAATGTTTTGAATTTTACTGCTTACATTGATAAGAGTTTAAAAGGTCTTAAAAGTTCTCGTCATAGTTTTGATATGAAGTAATAATTTTTTGTTTATCTAAATAGATATCAATATGAGCTACCTTTTGGTAAATCGAGCAGAAAATGAGAGAGAGAAATTAAAGGGTTCTTTTATACGATTTTTTTGGGAGTTTTATTTTTTTTACAAAAAAAAATTATGCATTGAATATTTTTGTATTATTTTTAGAATAGTTATTCTAATATAGTTTTTTTTATATTCGTAGATAAATCTCAATGCAGTAACAAACGTGCATCAAAAGAAGTTATATAATGTGTAATTTTTTTTAGTTATATAATGTGTAATTGACTATGTATACCACCTACTTCCTCTTGGGAATTAGTTTATTTTACATTTTAAAAATGGATTCAAAAATATTTTGCCTTATAATCTAAGTAATGTAATATACTGAGAACGGAGGAGAGAGAAAGATTTTTTTTCCTTTTCATCAATTAGCTTACACCCTCTATTGTTTGAAAATTTAAAATCATTGAAGAAACGTTACAGTGAAAGTAGTTTTGTAATAATTGACAGGCAGGCACGGCTTTTTATTTGTGTGTGTTCTTGTATCTAATTAAACTACTAAATATGTTTATTTTCATTATGCAATTTTTTAGTTGTGATACTTCATTAAATACAGGCTCAGATGTGAGTTGAACAAAATAGATAAGTGTATATCAAATTTGAATATTCACCTGCGAAAGCATACATTAAATTCAGAATCTAACCTACCGTCTAGTGTACAAAACCCGAAGATCTTTATGCTTTAGACTACGGAGAAGAATAGAGGGTTTCTGTTTTGTTTGCTTTAATTCACACTCATATCCTTATTTTGTTAAGCTGACATTTCAAAAACAAGAACTTATTTTTATTTTTGAAGACCATTGATTCGTAAAGACTGTTCTGAAAAATACCGTTTTCATTAACATTGCTGTTTACTCCAGACATGTTTGCGCATTAATCCATATTTATAACAGTCGCTGAGTGACATTAAACTCTCTATTACCATACATAATCTGTCATAAAACCATGCCTATTTTTATTTTCCCAACGCACGCATATGTTCTTCCCGTAACGGAAGCGAAGCGGCATCTTTTGAAAATTCAATGAAGCCGTGATTTACCGTGTTAATTTTTTTCTTCCTGATACTTTTGTGGTGAAAATAGACAAAGATCCCATAGTTTTGCTTCTTTAAAGTAAAAATAGCACCTGGCCTTATAAATGTTACTTTCTGGGGCAGATGATACGCTTTGAGTTCTCTCCTGCATAAGCATGAAAAGACTAAACACATTCGAATGATCTCGAAGAAATGAGTATGGTAGAGCTGTGCGGCGAAAAAGATTTACTGTCAAGTCTTTTGTTTATTTGTTTCGATGTCACTTGCAAACTCTTTCGGCACAAGCTTTATCTGCCGTCTCGTCTATCGATGTGTCATCATCCGTTACTGCAATACTTGTAGCGACTCTTTGCTTACCCGATAACGAATCGAGGTATTATTAGCTCTTAAAGTGTGTGTCAGTGACAAGTTGTTTGATGCTAAACTGCGTGACGCCTTTCAACAGTAGTTCTCTGAGACGTTTAAGAATGGCTTTTTGATTTAATTGGCTCAGGCCTGTAACTCATTCTGTGAGAGACATTAAGTTAGGATTAAATTAATTTCGATTTCATTAAAAAAAATTTTAATTTTCCGAACTCGTCATTTAACGTAGTCGCCCTTTTAAAATTAAAAGGCGTAATTTTATTTATTGTGTCAACTTTAATAAGTTGTTTTTGATATTCAAAATTATGTGAATGACAGGATATAAATATTACCTATTAGAGAAATTTTTCATTATATGATTTTGTGATTGTTATATTGTATGTACACCAGGTGTATATTACATTAACCGGCATTCACAACAGTCGTCGACTGATGGCGGACTATTAACATTATACATTGTTACGTCTCACACGGCGGTTAAAAAACTCTAAGCCAGAGGAGGAAACTTTGCAACCTTCTAAAATACGGCCTTCTCATTATATTCAAAATATAAAGCAAAATTTTTCATTTTTGCTGATACGTTCGATTTAGCTTAAGAGACTTTTTTTTAAAGTTCAGTGATTCATAAGAAACTAATCTTAGAGATTCAAACTTTAACGTATGTGTACTATGTTACTGTACGGGGGGGGGATTAAATTAGAATGTATGTTGATTTCATCTTTTTTTGCTGGCATCACAGCCATCCGTGGCTGATCAGCACAAAAAGGGGGAGTTAGTAAGTTAGTCACGTTTTGAAGTAATTACATAATAATTAAATTTTTACAAAATAATGTATCTTTAGAAATGTGTATAATTTAAATCTTTTGATTGTGATCCATTTGGTTTTCTTAAAAAAAGTTAAAGCTATCTTTTTGACAATTAATAACTTATCATTTCGAAGAAAATGTTTCCCACTCCAATACAAATAGATATCATTCAGCTGACCCAATATATCGTAACCCAAAATTGGCATTTCTTGTTTCCTAAATTAGTCATTTATTCATATATCAGTATGATAATTGCTAACCTTGGATGTGCTATCTTTATACCAAACTTTACATAAGTAATTGTGTAATTGTTTATACCCCATTTTAGCTTTAGCATGGTTCGTATTACATTGATGACAGATGTAGACCTAACATTCTTTGAGGGTTTGTGTGGTTTGAGACAAGAATAAAATACGGTTTGCTCACCCCATCATGCCTCTCTTAACCTTTTCTATTTGCTTAAAACATTTTCTTGTGTGTTTCTTGGATGATTCAACCACATTCTTCTTACATTTGCATATGACGTCACTAACTGTTGACTGAAAAATCTCTGAAGTGACTGAAGATGTCTCATAGAACCCTTGCTTATGTAGCATTCTACTCTTCATTTCACTTTGAAAGTCAGATTACTCAACGGCATATTCATCTTTATAGTCGTTTAGTTAAAAGTAAGCATGATCATTTATGACTATTTTGATGGTTTGTTGCTTACGTAGAATGTTTTCTGCGATATTTTTCGAACAGGGTTTATATATATACAGAAATAAGCATAAAGTTAGCTTAGAGCTTAAGGGTTTGCTGCCTAATTTGCTTATTTTCTTAAATATTTTAGAATAATTGAGAAAATTAAAAAAAAAAAATTCTTGAATTTTAAAAAAAACTTTCCAGAAATCAGTGTTGGAATTTTTTTTTCTTCGATAGAACTAGTCAGCATTCAGATGTTTTTTTTTCGCGAAAATCTCAATTTGACATAATTGTAACTGAACTTGATTATATTTCAAAACTTCTCTTTCTCTCTTCGAATTATATGAAATGATCGAGTTGGGTAATTAATAAACGATTTTATTGAGTAATAATGTATCAAAATATGAATTCTTAGGATTTTGAATTTCTGCCGTTTGTCAATTTAAGCTTCAATTGACAAACGGCAATTTTCCTAGTTCCTGCCAACAAGTTTTAATCCTTTTAAGAATTCTTTATTTATTTATTTATTTTGTATCTATTTATATAAGTGCATGTTTTTAATTTATGCATAGGTCGGGGGGTAATAAATCAGTAAGAAGGTGTTTTAAAGAAATATATATATATATATATATATATATATATATAAAAGGACGCATTGAATATAATGCGGAATATAGGCGAAAGGTTTGCTTTGAATATCATATTCTAAAGCTTCATTTTTGCTCTGGATGTTTATTGTTTATGAATAATATTAGTGAATGTTGTCAAGTTTAGTTTTTTAATAATTATGAAAATTCTATTTGATTTTAAGGTAGACAGCTGTTATACAGGCAATTCAACAGAACTGTAAGCATTTTAACAATTTTTTTCTAACAATACGATTTTCACACACACACACACAAAGCGTACTTCACAAACCTTAGGATTTATTCGTTGTGTTCTAAATATGCTCTCTTCGTTTGTAAAAATATGTATTTTTTCTTTTTTTTTTTTTTTTCTCCATTTCTCTTCTTTCTTTTACACTGGAAAGGAAATGTGCATGTTTCCAGGATCTATGGAACTTAAAAATGTGTATTTTCTTGTTTTGATAAGGTTTTAACAAATAACAAAGGAATATAATAAATGTAGTACTTGCAAATTTTTTGCTACAGTACTCGAATATTTTGTTACTTCATTGAAATTGTGATCCTTAATATTTGTTTAGTTGACTATTTTTAGAAATCGGCTGCTCTCTATTTTTTGTCATTCAGTTCCACAGGAAACAAATTTCCTGCGTTTGTGGGAGTGTTAAGAGAGGGTTCTTTTAAACTAAATTAGTGGGTCTACCCACTTCTAATTTTGTTACCAAGAGTAGCATCTATCCTTTTCTATGTTATTTCAGTGAAGTTGAGATTTTACATGAGTCGGAGAAAACTTCTTTCTGTTTAGACGGATAATTTTGTTTTTTACCGTTTTTGCGTAGTTAGGAAGAAACAACTTATTTGTCAAAATTTAACAATCAGTAACATGTGTAATTAAGTGCTACAAAAGAAATAAAAGGGAAAAATTCATTAAAATTTTCATCAATAATTTGCTTATATATGCGTTATCTCAGAATTTAATAAAATCATTAGTTTTAGAATTCTGTAAAATCCTACTGGATTAAATGAAAATTTAAAATTATTTGTATACAGTTGGTGAGCAAGTGGTGAACCGCTAGAATGTAATGGAAAGCATAAAGTGCGAGTTTTCTTACACATCGTCATTCCTGTCTTGGATTTCAGGAGGCATGGCCTTTTCCTGATTACTGTATGCCACTATATCTCCTGAAATCCACGATAGAAATGACGATGTGTAAGAAAAATCGTGCTTTATGCTTTCCATTACAGCGCCATTTAGCGATTCACCACTTGGTCTCCGCCTATGCATTGTGGGGTAAATATTGCTTGTTTAGATGTTTTCGATCAGAACTTAAATATTTGTTCATAAGTTTCGTAACACTATATATGATCATTTGAAATTAAAAGTGAGATGTTTGAAAAATTCAATTCCAATAAATTACACAATGCACACTGCGTTTTTTAAAATACACTCATTGTCTTAAAAAAATTGCACACCAAGAAAGAGTTGTCATAATAAAACGAAATTTTACATATATAAGTACAACATTGATGCAAGTAAGTATTACAAAATCAAAGCAAAAGGATCATTTACTGTTGGAAAAATTACTGATGAATGAAGGTTTTAGTACCCTGTTAGGCCACATCTAGCATGAATACATAATGTGATACGGTCATGCATTGAGGAATACATGTCCCGTACGTTATTCTGCGACATCTCGTTCCAGAGTTACTGTAAACACGCCTTTCATTCGGCCAAACTCTTCGTTGTCCTACTTGCCGTCCTAAATGATCTCAGATATGCTTGAACGGTGATAAATCTAGGGATCGAAAAGGCCAGAGAAGGGTGGAAATGTAGTGGAGGAAGTTCTGTGAAACCCTTGCTGTGTGTGGGCGAGCATTGTCATGTGGAAAATGGCTCCTGGGAGCCCTGCCATAAGTGGCAATTCATGTGGATAAAAAATGTCACGAACGCACGAGTCTGTGGGTTATCACGGTGCCGTGGATCAATATTAGTGGTGACCGGTTGTCGACTGCGATGGCACCCCATACCATCACAGCAGTTGCGGGAACTGTGCCGCTGTACAGCGAACTCGACTGCAACTGATTCCATCCAGTTGCAGTCGAATCCCTTTGAGCGCGACACTACTCCAAACGAGACTACGGTGAGTGGGTGTCAATAACAGTACATGTAATGGGCGCGCCGCGAAAGCAACTGTCCATCAACCAGATGCCTTGAGATGAAGTAAACTGACACAGAGACCTGTAGTGAAGGTGCTGCCTGTGAATGGAAGATTGTCAATGAGACAGTTGGCGCTATGCTTGCGTTTCGTATGATGTGACAGTCTTCTGGACTTTTGGTCTGTCGAGGGTGGTCTGAGCCTGGTCGCCATGTAACAGACCTCTCTATTGTCCACTAGTGCCAACACCTCACTATAAAATCAGAACGGCCTAGGTGGCGAGTTACTCACCGGACTAACCACCCGGTTTCCATCATCCTTATGAGCTGTGACAGCTGCTCATATTGTCTCCGATGAAGACTTAATGGCATCTCTAGTTAAAAAGCATTCTTTTGCAACAGATAAAGTACATACAAACAAGCTCTGTTTACCTGTTTTATAATCCAAGGAGAAGGAAGTTCAACGCCCTCTGGTGGCATTATGCAATGGGTAATCACGCTGCTTTTCTAATAAGTTACCTATCTGTCTGACACGTACCTTCATGCGAAGTTTTGTAACAATCTCACTCTTTAGTTCTGAGTGCGCAAATTTGTATGACAATGAATGTAAAAAAGCGGGGGGGGGAACTCATTTTTTCATGTACCTTAATACTTCTCAATATGTCCAGATTTGGAAGTTAAGTTCACTGATTGATGATAATTCATTTCATCCTACCCGTTTATGAGTATGATGAGGTTTATCTGTGGTATTAGAGACATAGCGATACAATCGCGAAGTTACAGATTGATGAGGAGTAGGGGTACAAAGACGTTGCCCTTCGAGGATATCTACAAGAAGAAACGCGTGGGGTTGTGCTGTGACACTGATCAACGATAACATGTTCACTAATGTGTGGGCTGAAGATGAAAATCATCTCAATTGAATACCTGAAATGTCTGAAAAGGTTGACAAATTAAGTGGGATTCTATGACATAAATACCTTTAGTTTTTACTTGATCATTTAAAATGTTAATGATGGGGTTGCTCGAATTTTACAGTCTTGAAGACGTAGTTCATTTTAAAGAGACGCAAAAGGGAAAATAATACCTAATAGTGTACTTTACTTCAGTTGCTGTTAAATATCTTTTTTCTTCAACGTTTTTATTACTTTGCACTTTGTATCGGCTTTTACCTTGCATTGTGTTATAGTACAACTGTTTATAATCGTCACAAATAAAAAAAAAGCTAAGATTTTTTCGATCCAGTTGAAAATTTTGGACTAAAAACTAAAGTATTGTGCGTTCCCCAACTGTATCTAACTCAGCGTTTCTCAAACCGTGAGTCATGAGTTAATATTTGCTGGGTCGCGACAAGACTTTGAATGTACATGTATATTTCCACAATTTACAAAAATGTGATGTAGGCTTCGAAATCTTCTTTAAGGCACATTGTAGCAATACGACAAAAAATATCACTAACAGTAAACAAGCGCCTCGTGTAGATTGACAAGAAATGAAGAAACAAAACAAACATCTTTTCAATGTGCGTAAGACATATATAAAAGAAAGTCGTTTTAATACTCGATATATGTCATTTGTTGCGTTGCTTGCTTCTCCAATCTGCAGCTTTGCTTAAGGTTACGTTTTCATGCAATATCTCAGACCCCGCCCACTAAATCAGAAACTCCTTTTCGCTAAGGAAGTTCGATTCATTTATAGTATGCATTAATTTTGAAGCAGTTTTCGTCATCATTTTTGTTACTCATAGTGCTTGTTTTTGTTGTTTTCTCGTTTTCTTTATCACATTTGTATTATGGGAAAGCAGTTGATAAAGAATGCGCCGAATGCAAACGAAAGTGGACCTTCAAGCTCAAATTCAAGGAGACCGAAATGAAGAAGAATAGCTCGGAAGTATAATTATGACTGCTTATTAGAATTTTATGGAATGAACTATTCCCAAACCTGAGTGTGTTATTTTCAATGGCAAAACGATACAAACAAAAGCATGCGCCGAAGTAAATTACGTCAGAACATTCAGACAAAGCTTGCGATTTAAAAAAAAAAAAAAAAAAAAAAACCTCATTCCCTCGAATTTATTCAAAAGAAACTTGAAAATGTGTTGAAAATGTCAAAAACAAAACTGTTGCAGTTCATTAAAATCAACGATCACGCTATGCACGCTTCATATCTGATTAGTTATCATATTGTGAAAATCAATAAGTTGCACGCAATTGGTTCTCACCGATAAAGGATACAGTTAAAAGTTTTATTTTGTGAAAAGAATTTAAAGGTAGTCGAAACAATTCCACTTGAAGTAACACAGTAGCGCTTAGAATAAATGAAATGTCCCAACAGGCAGAAATTCAATTAATCTAAAGAGTTACCGATAAGAAATTGTTCTCGCTACAACTAGACGAATCTACTGATATATAAGGTTTGTCCCGGTTACTTGTTTTCATATATTATGTATAGGACAACGAATCTCATGAAGATATGTTATTTTGTGAACCAATTATTTAAGGAACTAGCAAAGAAATATTCAAAACAGTCGACAGTTATCATACAATCCAGAAATTTAAAATGGATGAAATGTGTCGGGATATGTACGGATGGTGCATGAGCTATGTGCGGTAAAACAACAGTGTTGCGACTCAAATATGCTTACAGTTTGTCCAAACTCATTATGAACAACCTTTTAACTTTCTCAAGGAAGCACTGTAATAAAAATCTGTGCCAGATTATTTTTAAAAAAATATTTTGTGCTGTTAAATTAATGAATTTGATGAATTCAAGATTGTTACAATCGCGCTTATTTGAAAAGCTTGCAAAGAGATGGGGTGTAACCACACTACTGCATACCTGTACCTACCATGCATTGTAAGTATATATTTAATTCCTTGAGTATAGTGAATATGTTTTCTAAATACGAGGGTTGTTCAGAAAGTAAGGAACGTTTTGGAATTAAAAAGAAACTAAGCACAAGAAAAAAGTTTTATTATATACATCAGAAAGAGTGACTAAAATTCTACTTTTCTACATAGTCACCAAACAAATTGAGACACTTATCATAGCGGTGGACAAGCTTGAAATTCCTTCCTCATAGAATTCTGCCGCGGTAGCCTAGCTTTTGTGTGACAATTTCAAACAATAAAGTCCGTGAAACTTGTACAAAACTAAGCGAAAGCTCCGTTATTGTGAAACGGCGGTTTTCACGAATCTTTTCATCAACTTTAGCGACCAGTTCGTCAGTCGCAATGCTAGGGCATCCACTCTTCTCTTCATCGTGAAAATTAGTTCGGCCATTTTTAAACTGAATGCACCATTTCCGGATTGAATTTTCATACATTACGTTGTTTCCGTACACTTCACACATTTGCCGATAAATTTCCATAGGTTTTTTGCCAACAAAAACCGTATCACAGATCGCACCTCACAACTGGCGGGATTTTCAATTGCAGCGCACATTTTAAATTTGAATATCGAAAAAAACGGGCTACGTGGAAATGTTCCCGTTGTGATGGCTGGACGCTGACTGAGATGCCGAGCAATCAGATACCAAAATATACGTGATCGGCGCGCTCCTAGCGACGTCATACGGAAACTTTCCTTACTTTCTGAATAGTCCTTGTACGTGAGCTTCTTAACAAATTTCAGATTGAGCAGCAAAATTTATGCACTCTACCTCTCGGATAGCCAATGTACCCTATGCACACTTCTGTATATACTTACAATGCATGGTAGGTAAAGGTATGCAGTAGTACCCCCCATTAAGGAACTCTCACCGGACCAGATATTTTGTCCCTTAAATAGAGGTATCCCTTAACAAGAGGTAAATACATTTACTACTCAAAGGGACCGAGATCAACAGAATTGTCCCAAAAATAGAGGTATCCCTTACAAGACTTAATTCTGTAATTGCAATGTATGACAAAATTCGAGGATTCATCACAAAAATGATTTAATGGATAAAAGAACATGAATACTATAAATGTGAGAGTTCTTAAACATTTCAAACGTTTGTAATTGAAAAATAATTTTAACATTTCTAGTAGCATAATTACCGTCATTTCAAAATAGTTTAATGATTTGAAACATTTTTTTAATTATAAACTTTACAAAAAAAATGAAACACTTTCAAAAGATTTGGATTGCGCCTTTCTTTCGGAGCAAATATTACTATGAGCTAATCGTCGAAATCCGATGAAGAAATTATTGACCTATTCGAAAATGCAGTACTAAAACTAAATTTTAATCGTGATAAATTGACAAACAAACTTTTCTGATTATTTCCATTGAAGCTTTGAGAATATTACTTTCTTTTACGTCTTCATTCCTTTTTGAAATTAGATTTTCGTCAAAGGTGGAAATTAAAAGAAGTTATAATTATCAAACTCCTTGCATATGAAAATAACTCGAATGACGTAAACTTCATTGCCATTATCAACAGCAATTGAAAACAAGCGCATTTATCACACAGGCTTTATTAAAAATATTCTTTATAAAATTGCATTTAATAACAATTATTTTTTCCTCGCAAAAGCTCCTTTTTGACGCACAAAACCTCTTTTGAAAAGAACATGTGTTGTTCATCTCTGAAAAATTCCATGTCGAGGATAAAGTGGGTCGTTATAGATTCAATATCTGAAAAATGGGTTACAATTTTTAAAAGTTCGAGAACACCTGATCTAACTTTTGAATGCGGACAGCACTTTATTTTTTAATCAAAAATTTTCATTGAAAAAAATCTTCTCTTTTTTTTAAATTTATGTTGATGATAAACTGTTGCATTGTAAATTTAGATTCAGTTTAATTTCTTACTGGCTGAAGGAAAAAAATTACTTTTTAACTCTTTTTCCATTCTTTCTAAACGTAGAAGTGTTTTTTTTTTTTTTTTTTAAAAAAAAAAATTCATGTAAATTATTCATCGATATTTCTACACACGTACAACATGTGTTGATGTATAAAATTTGTGAAGATTGTATCTGCAGTACTGTAATTTTCTTTCTTTGAATTACTTTAGTAATGTTACTACCCTAAAAATATTAAAGCGTTTTACTTGATTTTGGGCACCTAGGACTGCTGCCCCTTTTTCAATAAAGAGGAAGCGATTTATATTCGTCATACGTGTTGTATACCATTATGAGAATAGATAAAAATACAAACTTTTATAGTTTTCTTTTAAATAACTTATATTGTACTGATATCTTAGGCAAGAAATGCATATGTATACCCTTGCTTTGTGGGACCGTACAATTTTCTTCATATTACGTATATACGGAAACCAACATGCGTTCCTTACGATTATGAGAATAAACTACGAAGATTCGATTAGTTTGAATTTTTCTCCTTTACCTTAAATTTTAATATTAGGGCTCATATATTTCTAAAGAGGTGCTAAAAAGTTGTGCATGTTTATGTGTGAAACACTGTTTTTCACTTGTTCCTATACATGTAACGGCATATGCGTGACACATTGTGTAACATGTTATCTACGATTATGGGAATAAAAAAAAATAAGGACATTTCCACAAAGAGGCAGATATTTTAATTTTCCTCCCTTTTAAATTGCATCCCTGAAGCCTCTACCTTACCAAAGTCAAGCGTGATTTGTAAGCATCGAACTCTTTCTACCTTTCACTTACACAGGAAGCAACATACGCGCCACACGTGTTGCCTACAATTATGGACATCGATAAAGTAAGAAGGCTCTATCCACAAAGATGGATTTGAATGTTTCGTTTGTTGAAATCTCGTGCAAACCGATTCTCTCCCACGTGCTTGTGAAATGGGGGAGCGGGAAGATCTTCCGCTTCTTTTTGCTCTGTATCCTCCCACTACCTTCGCGTCGGAGCTGGCATGTAAGCAAAGAGCATGGGACAGCATATTTTCTGCCATCTCGCTGTTCGGATGCTGCTGTGGAGTCTGAGTAGAATGGATTGCCTCCTCCCGCATAATGTGTTGTTTGTATCCGGCCCACCTCATATTGGCTCGCTTGGTGAGTCCTTTACTTCTTCTCACGCCAAACAATTGTCGCCAACAATGCGCGATTGAGGACATTTACCTATATTTGTTTGTGATAGTTTTTCCTGCTCTAAGACAACAGATAAAAAGTGTTGGAAGAGAGTTCTTTTTCGTTTGTTGGTCGTATGTCAAATCGTGAGGTTGGAATTGTGAGGGGAATGGGGTGAAATGTTTCGTTACTAATTGACTCACACTCTTCCGGATCTTATTTTGGGATCTATTCTTTAACGACAGAAATTGACGTTTAATGCATAGATAAGAAAATGTTTTTTTAGCATATCATAAACAGTTTTACTAACGTGAAATACCATTGATGAAGGATTAAAGTAGATTGCTCCTTTCTTTCTTTTTTTTTATCAGTGATGTAAAATGTTTTTAACGAGTTGGGTATAGCTAATCACAAATTAAGGTAAATATTTGCAGGGAAAAAAATTAAGATTTCTTTTAAAATTTTATTTGAAGAAAAGTATCTAATTTTTTTTAAAAAAATCAAATATATATATATATATATATATATATATATATATTTGCTTTTTAAATTAGTTGAGTTAGTTAAATTCCATAATTTGCCTACAGTAGTGAATTTTTGAAGGCAGAAATATATAATGTGTTGAATAGATGGATGTACTTGGAATTAATGCTTAAATTTTAATTATGGAGAATATTTTGTTATTCTGAAAAGAGTTACATAAAAAACACATTTTATTTTTGATGATTCTTAAATCTCTACAAGAAAAACTGCTACTGAAACTTAAGGGAACTATAAATGATTGATTGAAATATTGAAATTGGAGTGTACAATAAATAAATAATTGTTATTACGCGGTATTTTTGTTTATAAAATTCATATCAGTTTTGCCAAGGGAAAGAAAAATAATTTTGTCCTATGCAGATAAAATAAATTCCCAAAATATAAAGCAAATTTAATTTGTATACGTTTTTGGAGTAATCTAGGAGCTAGTATGTTGTTGCATTATGAGATGGGTAATTTTGAGGGATTACAAATTTTTTTAATTTATTTCCTTAATTTTAAAATTTTAAAGTTAGGTATAGTTTTTAAATTTTTTTTCACTGAAACTAATTTGCGTGGACATTTGTTTGAAAATTATAATTAATGAAATCGTTCAAATTTTTTTCTATGTCATTAACTATAATTTTTAAAAATGTTCTTATTTAGGTAATCATATGAGTCTGAATAAATTAGGAAAAACAGTTGATTCGATAATTATTACAATTATATTTACAAAAATGGGGTAGGAATTTTTTGTTCATGTTAGAATGAAGTATTTTTCCAACTTTGTAAATTTTAAAATGTTACTGATTTATAAAATTTTGCTGTTTATCCTTATCCTAATGTTTTCCTTAGAAGTGAAGAATGTTTATCTGTATTTAATATTATAAGTTGATGAAGCCTTAAAAGAAAACCTTTTCTAAAGTTAGTGAAGCTTAATTCATCGTAATCCTTGTATGTAAGATGATAAGTTGTTTTCTAAAAAAAATTGATTTAAAAGCAAACGATAAGCATTTAAATACGGATTAAAATAATGCATGTGAGAATGAAGAATTTTGAGATTATTGTGTGTTAATAGATATGAAGCGAAGTATTAGCTACCTAAGGGGATATTGTTTTAATTGGATCACTTTTGGTGTACCAAATTACTTTTCAATTTCTTATCGTGTGCTTTAATTTTTATTACATTTAGCTTAAATATATTCAATTTAATAATTTATCGCGTTTGCTTTAATTTTAATTACATGTGGCTGATATAATATTCAATTTAATAATGTATCGTTTCCTTTTAATTTTAATATAGGAAAAGTTTACTATTGTCTTTTTCTTGATATTTCATCGTTTACTCTAATTCTTATTTTTAATTGGGTAATTTAATAATAATTATTAAAAAAAGCGGACCTTGGGTGGTTAAATCTGTTCTTTGCAAAACTTTACATATAATTTTTTTTCATTCTTTTTGACATTTATTTAATTCTAGGAGAAATAAAAAAAATTATCACGTTATTTTGTATTCTCCTCCAATTTCATTTACGAAATCTTAATCTGGTGGTATTCCTTCTGGATGGTATTTTCAAATAAGGTGTCGATAATGCTTTATTTCAAAAATAATTGTAATCAACATTAAAAAAAATTGAAAAATATATTTAGAGAAATATATTTATTTTTTGGATAAAATATTTAAACTATATCCTCCACACTGAAGAAGCTAATTATTGCTACATATAAAAAAAATGAGTAAAAATGTGGAAATAACTTACATGTAGTATTTTATGCACATTTTTTTCCCATTTCTAAACTTTATTTGATTTATGTAAATATTAAAATAATGTAATGATATTAAAATAATATTTTTGTGAGATTAATGCAAACTTTTATAATTAAAAATATTTCCTTCCAATTAAAAATTTAACGCATTAATATCATTTAAAAAATGTGAATAAAAAATAAATGGATATTCAGTAATAAAATATTAATGCACTAAAAATTAAACATGAGATTCCCAAACAAGCGGGAAAAGTGTATGGAACTGAAACATATGTGGTGATAAATTATGGAGTTTATACATTGTGTTTATTTTCAGAATTAACGAATTTGGTTTTTTGTGTGACATATCTTCTATTTTATCTCAAAAAAAATTCTTTCAATTTTGAACTTTTGATCTTAAAAGCGAACTTAATCCCAAATATGTCTTCATAATCTTTTTTTGTAACTAAAAATAATTAATAAAAAATTATATCAGAATCAGATAAAAAAAAATCTGAGCAGTGAAAACAGGCCTTTTTCAGAAATTCCTATCGTAGTTTTTATGTTGTTTGAAGCTAAAAAATTCCTAAAGAAGAAAATATTTACTTTATAAACTAAAAAAAAATACTAATTGAAGCATTTTTCTATGAATTCATCTTTCAACAAAATAAACTTTTATTTTTTCACATTTCTGACGAAAAACAAAATTATCTTTATGGGATAAAAAAGAGACCGAAATAAATCGACCTTTTCAGAGAGAACTTGAGTTGGTTATTATTTTTTTAAATTCACTTTTCTGTTTTTAGTAATCTTATCTGAAGTATTTGACGACTCTCATCTCTGTTTAGTCTGAAACAGTTAATTGAATTTGATTTGAATGTTATGTTCAGTGAATAAGAAACGAAAAAAGATTTTATGGTCGGATGGTTGACGGAGCTCTTAGGTCTTCCGGCCTTTAATCTCCAATCGAATAACTGTGGATAAGTTACTTCGGCTTGTTATTGTTCAAAAAATGAAATTTAAGTATAAAAACTAATTTAAAAACACACATAGCTCTTAAAAATTAAAAATAAAAAAAATTAGTAGATATTAAAAACATTAAGATAAGAAAATTGCAGGATAAAAATTAGGAATATTTTAAAGTTATAAATTAAAGATTGTGATAACGCAGAGATTGAGGCAGGAAGATTATATATAATATAAAATTATATTTTAAATAAAAAAGTAAACAAAAATAAGAGAGATTGAAATAAATGAAATTTGAAAAAATTTAAAAAATCAAACATTTTTTGGAAAGACGGAAAATATATATATATTTAATGTTGTAATAGGCTTTAGACTGTTAAGCTACTTTATTCTAGAATTATAGGCCTGACTTTCCCCATATATTCTGTGCATTTTATGAATGAAATTTAAAAGGATACTCTACCCCAAACATAACGAAAGTATCAAAAAGAATTTTACCACCTAATTTTAACTGTATAACTTTTTTAAATGTATGTACAAAATTTCATAGCTCCAGCTGTATTATCTAGCTTATTATTTAAATTTTCTTTAACAGTGTGCTAAATTATTTCAATGTCCATCAAAATTTTAAACTGCTTTTTCTCAGTTTCTTTTAAATTTTATTTTTCACGATACTCATGTATTTAAAATCTAAGGTTTTTTTTGTAATATATATAAACATTTGGATTTTTATTGGTTGTTTTGTATAACACATTTAATAAATCTGTGTATGAAATAAAGATTTGGATAAATATTTTTTTTCTTCAAAAGAAAAAAAAAACCCAATTTTAAGTATAGGTGCTTTCTTTTACTGTCTTCTGTGGTGTCTGATAGAAAGTATTTGTAACACTAGTACAACTAAATTCATGCGCAGAATTGTGAGAAACGCTTCTAAGATATTACTTAAAAATATTAAAATTTGTAAAAGTAGGAATTTTAAATTATTAAAATAGTTTGAAAAAAAATTAAAATTTTAATTATATATAATTCTTTGTATAAAATGAAGTTTTTATTTAAAAAGCATGTTTTATGTGTGTTCATATATGGTGAATATATTTTTTGTATCTAATTTTAAACAAATGCTTACAGAATAGGATACTATGTGTTTTTTTAATATGAAAACTTATTTCATTACATTATAACTGCCTAAATTCAGGAGCTGTATATATTGGTGGTAAATTAAGTTTAACGTAGATGCTATTGTTCTATTAATTATAATCATGAGATTATACATCTAAAGTGTTGTTAAAGTATGAATATTGTGACACACATGTAAAGAGATTCAATGTATTCTGATTCTATGAAAAATAATAACGTTTGTTTTACATCGATCGTCATGTCTCATGTTCTAATGTGTTCTAGTGTGATAATATCAATTTTAAAAAAAATTCGCAACAAAACTAGATTTTGAAGAACTTTTTATTGTGAAATAGTATAGTTATTATTATTATTATTATTTCATTTATGAAGAAAACGGTGTGTTTTGTAAAGTTTAACTTCTCCTTCTTTAATTACATTCCTATTAAGTTTCACTTAAGATAATTATCAACCCAAAAAACATAAAACGAGTTACAACACTTCCCCCCCCCCATAAAAATTGAAGAACGTTTTAAAGAGTTGATAATTAAGTTTATATGTTACGAAAAATTACGATTTCTCCGAGTTTTACATGATTAAGTTTTTTGCGAACTGTTTTTGTAATAAATTAAAATTCAACAATGATTGGTGATGTGAAAATTTATTAATGTCGCTCAGAGCAGGGTTATTGGCGACGGATCGCTTAATTTTGACCCTCAGTCAAGTGACGATGGCGACACATGAGCTGGAACCTCTCTCTCCAAACTTCTACACCACTCCAAAGGAAGAACTTGGGAACTCAACCAGATTTAACTTTCTTCAGCCCCACTACACGGCGGGTCCTCGAACCACGACTCGACGAAAACAACGCTGGCTGCATAACCAATAGGTTACTTCGGTCACAATAATGATTGATAAAGAAAATTGGTTTTTTTCCGGTGGTAAAAGACCTTGTGATTTAAAATAACTTCTTTTTAAATTTCTTTTTAAACATTCTTTCAATTTTTAATGCCCAGCTAAATCCTACAATTCTTTTTTTCCAATTTAGATCTGAAATCTTCATTTTCAAAAAATACCCCTTACTAAATTCCTTTCTTTTTAATTATTTTCATTCGTAAAATATCATGTTTTTTTGAATTATAATCTATAGTTTTATTTGAAACATAATTTTTTCTTTAGGGGGGGATGTCATATGTTGAACGAAATTCTATACCGTAAAGCACAATTTTCGTTAGCATATAGCATGTGGTAATGTACTCCATTTTCAATAGTTCTGATAGTTTAAGAATTTGATTATTTGAAATATGTACCTAGATTTATATATATATATATATATATATATATATATATATATATATATATATTAGTTTCGAGTTGTTGATTGTGATGAAAAATGAAAAAAAGAAGTCTGAGGTTTTTCTTTCGACAGGAATTCTACTTTACCTCGAAATATCTGGAGTTGTGTCATAGAAGAAACCTCAAATATTCACCACGGTGAATATTTGTGGCATTTCAAGTGAATTCCTTAAATATCTTAGTATTATTTGTAAAGGAGGCACTTATCCTGAAAATAATCCAAATATTGAACAAATTTTTATAACTTATAATTATTGTATGACTTTTCTAAATTTATTTACAGAATTTCAAAGTTCTAATTGCATTATTTAGCGAATTATTTAAATTTTCTTTATCAGTATGCCAAAACACTTCATTTACCTTCGAAATTTTATAACTATTTTTTCTCTTCTTTTAATTTTTAATGATGGACATGTCTTTAAAATGCTGAAGACTTTGTAAGCAATTCTTTTGTAAACAATTTAAAGTTTTGAAATTATATCTGGTAATTTTATATAATACGTTTGATAATTCTGTGGATATAGAATAAGGATTCAAAAAGTTATTTTTTTAAAATCCACAAACTTAGATATGGCTGAATTCTTTTTATTGTTTTTCTTAGAAAAGGATAGGAAAAAAAAATATGTAAATCTCTTTAAATAAAAGTAGTACAGACAAACCTATGCAGAGAATTGAGAGAAATACTTCTAAGAAATTGAAAAAATTGTTCAAAAATGTATTAAAATTTGTAGGAGTAGAAATAATTTAAAAATAATGTTGAGATATTTTGAAAACCATTAAGGTTTTAAATTGTTCATTTGAAAATTAAGTTTTTGTGTCTGAGTAAATTAAGTATGTGTGTTAAAATATTTTGAATATAAACTTTATCTTATAAATACCTAGTTTTAAAAAATTTCTCAAGAGGTACCGAGTCCCCTTAAATACAATGACAAATTTTGTGTTGTATGATTATTTATTAAATTATATTTTATAAATGTTGATAGTCATAATAAATTTAGAATGTTAAAATTATTTCCTTGTAACTTAATGACTAATTTATAAATTAAAATATATTATTGAAGTATATTATTAGTGTTAGTTCTTGATTATTTATTTTAATTTAGAGTAAAAAATTGTTATTATTGCTTTGTTTTTAAAATTCAGTGATATTCAAATTAAATTATACTAAACGGGTAATATTTTCTTTCCTGCCATTAACTCAGTATAAATTACAGATAATATATTTTGCGTGTTTTTTTTAATAACTATTCATTATATACCAATATATTTGTTTTAAAATTTATAGTATATGAATAATTCGTGAAATTGTTTATTGTAAAATATTTTTCATCGAAAAACTATATTGGACGGACTAGATTGGTTTTCTTTCGTAGTTTGGCTGCTCTGCCGGGAAAGAAGTATAATATGAAATTATACAGTTTAAGCGTGACGATTACATACTGATACAACACTATCAGATGGAAAACAAAAATCATTAAAAAAATCATAAAATCAAGCTCTCATCCTTACGGTTTTCTCTAGTGTCTTAAAATCTCTGCAAAATAATCTGCTTTTTGTGTATTTTTATTTATTAAAAGTTCGTATCATATATTTACAGATAATCACTACTTAATCCTGTATTTTCATATTAAGTCAACGTTTAATGCCCTTTTCTTTTGTTCTTATTTTAAAAATTTGGATGAGATAAAGGAAGGGAGTAAATAGGGAGTGAGCTTCTTAGATATGTGTCAGGTGGTGGTTAATGTCCTACTAAATTTCATTACAAACATTTAAAAATTGCTAAAAATTAAATTTCGCGACAAATTATTAAGCATCATATTATATATAACGGATACATAGAGACAAAATATATTTTACAGCTTCCATAAGTAAATTTTGACTTAATAGTATAGTTTCTGAAGACAAATATGTGTTTATTGGTTATACCTGGGAATCGTTTTAATATTTGCCGCATTTTTATGAATGTGTTTCATTATTATATGATTTTATTCAATATTTGCAATACTGCTGTTTTTATGCTCTGCTGGTGCTCTGCTGGAGCACAAAATTGACAGTGTGTTGATCCATTGTGAATTCATGGTCGAAGGCTATTGATTTAAATCCTTAGAAAACATTAACGCCACATGAAAATCAAATATTTACATTTGCTATAAAAGGAAGAATATTTTTAAAGATTTTAGCAATATATATATATATATATATATATATATATATATATATA
>BMAW01073269.1:425745-460738 GCA_019974015.1 Nephila pilipes
TATATATATATATATATATATATATATATATATATATATATATATCAATTTAATCAGTGAAGAAAAAAATCCTTTGATTAGATGACCTAGTCATTAAACACGTTCAAGTAATCCAACAACTTCATTTTACTGTCTAATAACGTGGCTGACCTTAGACCAGATCCATTGAATGAACCTCAGATCATAATATGTTTCTGTCTCCATTTGCCTGCACAGTGGGCACTATGCATGAATGATTCCTTTTTTCGTAAGATTCCCTTTTTATCCTGATGCCTTATGGCTTTGGAATAGACTAATTCTTGAATCATTAGACCACATGACATTTCTCTACTATTCAACAATTACATATATATGTTCTTTAGCAAACTGGAGCAATTTTTTTTCTATTAATCATTGAAACAAGTGGTTTTCTTGCGGCTCTACAACTATTAAGTTCCATTCCTTTATGTTCTCGCCGCATAGTGAGTATTGAAATGCTTAATGTTCATTGTTAAACATTACCGTGAGTTTAACAGATGATTTTCCGAGATGTTTACCGTACGTTACTCTATCCTTTTAGGTTTTGATAATGTGCTGGGCATTTTTCAATCTATTTCCAATAATTTCAGCGATCTCTTTAGTCGTTTTCGTTGATAGATGCAGACTAATAATTTAATCTTTTTTAAACATGGAAATATCTGTTCCGCGGCGTTTGAAACAACAAATTCACACATATTTGTTACAGAAATGATTAATTGTACAATGCTTTAGCACTATTTAAAGGATAAATTTACTGCTGCAATATGTAAATCGTTGTGCTACTGAACTAATCGGGGGCTCTTATGCATTTGCCTATTTATTTTCTGCGGCGACTTTTTTTTTTTTTTTTTTTTTTGCCATGTTGTGTACCACAAAAATATATAATGGGATTTTCGTTTATAATAAACTTTGTATTTGTATTTTTATTCATTTTACTTAATTTCCAATGATTTACTTGTATATTTATATAGCTTGGTATACATGATTTTTCCTCAATAGTTTAATAATTTCTTCCTTATTATAATTTTAAAAAAAAATTGAGATTTATTTTCTAAAATTATTTATATATATATATATATCGTCATGGCTGGACAATGGCTTCTTAGCAGTTTAAACTACTTCAAAATTCCTAAATAATCATTGATTGAAAACAACTAGTATCGATTTGCAATTTTTTAAAAACAAAAACAACTGACATCCACGAGAATATATATATCGAGCTCCAAGTCCTTTCTAACATGTGGTGTAGAAATGTGGAGAGGAGAGTGACAGCTCGGGTTTCGTCCTCGTCACTTAACCGAGAGGGTCAAAATTACAAGGACCATCGCCAATAGCCCTCGTGTTGCTTTTAAGTGCGACGTTAATAAACAATAAATAAGTTAATCAAGACTCGTAAATGATAACATTACCTATATACGAGGAAGTATGATAAGATTATATATTAGTTTTTTTAGCTAAATTAATTTTCGATAATGTGTGTGTGAACCGTGAAACTGACGCATCATTTTTCTAATAGACTTAAATACGTATAATGATTAAAATAGACTAGAGGGAACATTAGCCACACAAATCTTATAATACTTCTTTCCGAAACTGGTCCCAAAGCTTTGTATACGTAATTCAGATAGCCTAATATTGTGTGTGAACTAAGGTTACTTTTTCAAATCTTTTTAATTGGTTTAGATATTTGAAAATTGTTTGTGATATATTTTTTCTTGCGCACTTAGTTTAATGTAACTTTTTATGAAGTCAAGATCTTAATTTCAAAAATGTTATTGTTTTCAAGGATCGAATAATTCACTGTTGATAAATGTAAGTTCTTAAGTTTTTCGTATACCTTTTCTGTTCTTAAGATGGAAGCTTGTTTTTATTCTTGAATTTTAATAGGCTTTAAAATTATCATCTCATCAAACATTTTTAATCTCAAAGACTTACATTAACGTATTTGACGAAATTTATGACATTTTGTAGATTAAAATTAGAAATAAATTTTGGAGGGACAAATCCAACATATCCTAACTGATCTTTGTTTAAATGTATTATTATTTTTTTTAGAACTTAAGTTTATAAAAAGCTACTTAATATTTGTAAATAGGAATTTTTAATATTTGCTCAAATTTCTATTGGATTATATTTGTTACAGTAAGAGCTATCATTATCACAAGTAAATGTATTAATATTCATTTTTTTTTTTTTTCCTTCTTGAAAAACAGTGAAAATGAATTTCATACTAAGAGAAAGATCATTATGAATTGGTTTGAAGCTGTCCAATGTTTTCTATTTATCCTACAGGGAATAATGTGGAATTTTTAAAAGTTATTTTCTTCTCAGATTCACCTTGATCGTGGTTCAAAGTTACGAGATCCATTGCTAATAAACCATTATCTACTTCTAGCTGTTGTAATCTAGTTCTTTAATAAAACTATATTATATGCAGTCGAGTCACAATTTTATGACCACCACTCACGTTGATGTAAATCTTTTTGTTGGAAGATACATAAAGGTGGATTCGTATAGCAACAGTTTTCATAATGGGTAAATCGCACGGTTTAACAGAGGTTGTAAAGGGCATAAACTTTGGGTGCTGATAATGCGATGACCACATTTCGGAAACTGCTTTCGAGAAGTGTTCGCGTAGTGCTGTAATGAATGTATACAATAAATGAAAGAATGGCTAGGATGTGACGTGTCCACGTGTGGCAATTGTTGGCACTGCGGGCATGAGAGATTAAATAAGCTATAATCTATTATAGAAACTTTACTTACCATATTGTAATTACAAAGGGGAATCCAAAAGAAAATTGTACATAATGCTTTGCTGTCCATAAATTTGCGATGGAATTGCATTGGTATTCATTCATCGACCCCTAATTTACCCCTTAGATCGGATCCACACCTAATTATACTATATCGACCCCCGAGGGTGGATATAGACCACTTTGCCGATCCCTGTCTTAAAGTCTTTCGTAAAATGTTGTTGTCTACGGAAAGTTTATCGAAAATATTTTCTCGTTTTATAATAATTTTTACAAGTTGACCTGGAAAATATTCTGGCATCCTACTAGGGTAGTTATATGAGCCTGAACGAAACAATCTAGTAACCGAAACTATACTTTAAAAAATGTTATCGGAGGAATAGAAAAAAAGAGTAAAACATAATATTTAAATTATTTCCCCTATTTTCGGGGAAAGTATTGGGCTCCAGCGAATTATATTTTTCAGTCACTAGTCCTAGTTATATGCGATTGGTCGATAATTTATGAAAGTGGTTCTTAGAGGCAACACAAGGGCTATTGACGGCTGACTTCATAGTTTTGATCCACAGTCAAGTGACGTGAACGACATTTGAGTTGGCACCTCACTCTTCTAACTTCTGCAATACTCAAATGTTAAGATTTGAGGTCTCAACAGATTTTGCAAGCATCAGCTAGCTATTCAAAGGATCTTTAAGAACATTAGGATTCGAACCCACGGCTCGACAGGAACGACGTCGGCCATGGGCTCGCAACTATGACCACTTGGCTACCACGGCCGCCCTTAACAATTTTCGCTGTCACAGAACAATATGGAAACGTACAATTAGACCTCCATTTTCGTTTTTAGAAATGTGTTTAAATTTGAGCCATAAATAGTTGATAGATTCTGAAGTATGACTGCAAGAATATTTGATAATTATTGGAATTAATAATATAGTTGAGTATATTTCACACAAAATCTATTTTTTAAAACTGTATTTTTGGGAATGTACTTGGTTTTTGGAAATTTTTAAGAAATAATTAATATAAATACTGTAATTATCTTCTTTCTATACTTAAAAATTTTTAATGGTGGATTTGTAAAAGGAAATGACACTAGTATCCTAAATTATGTAGAATCCAGGAATTGAAAGTGATTTAAATTATTTGTTTTGAATACGTAGAAATTTCAAGTTCCCTTTTTATCAAATAAAATGATCGTACAGAATTCGAGGAAAAGTATACAGCAATGTTTTGTTTTGAAACTTCAGGCATTTATTTAGTTGAATGCTAATATCTGTTTCAATGAATGTGTTCTTTCTACGAAATGAATGTGGAAACCTGTTTATATTGTAAATTAAAGTAGTTAAATATGAAACTCGGTTTTGCTTTAAACTATTTTGAAATTGTCGCAGTGAAATTGATTTGAAGAAAAGTTGATACAATATCAACACTTTCAGATGATATGTAATTTTACGTAATGCAAACATTTGGTAACGTTGCACAAATTTTATTTACTAACAAATTTAAGTTTTCCGTTTCCAATCGTGACAGGAGTATTTTTACCAAAATACAATATGTTTACAAGAAAATAATCTTAATGCATCATCACTTTTGCAATGTATTTTAAAGTTTTCATCATTTAATTATCTTGCAGTTTATATTTGTATTATTGTAAAAACATGAAACGTACAATTCTAATGTTTATAGTCAAAATCTAAAGAGAGAGAGAGAGGAGAGAAATTCTATGCTATTGTTTGTTATAAAATTCCGCCTTAGATTTTGACTGTTTTTTCATTTGTAATCGCATTCCATCTGAAATGTAATTTGCTTCTTAATTACTATTGAAGTGAGTAAAATACTTGTCCGATGTACTTGTTTAACAGTGATTTTTTTAAAATGGTTAATTGCATGCGAGATATTTTAAGGTAGAAGCTCCTGAAATACAAAAAAGTATTTCACACTTATGCCGACTCGTGTGGTAACCAGGAATGACAGAATAGTCCCACTGTAGCTTATGCATGTCGTGAGAGGCGACTTAAATGGGTACCCAGCGTCTGGGGGTATAGCCAGGCATCCTTCCCTGGAGATTATATCAGGGGAGCTCAGGGACTTGCCTTCTTTAGATAAGTACGGGCATCATGACCCTGAGGTACCCGAGTGATCTTTTTCTTTCCCGTCGGGCTTATTGTCTTTCGTAAAAACGAGTGACTCACCCCTGGGTTACCCTAGCGATCCTTCTCTATTTTCGACCCTCCTTCTTGTCTAGGAGACGAGGGTGCCAGCTCGTGTGTCGCCCTCGTCACTTGACCGAGGCTCAAAATTACGAGGTCCGTCGCCAATAGCCCTCGTGTTGCTTCTAATGCGACGTTAATAAAAATTAAACTAAAACAAACCCCCCTTCTTGTCAACCAATTTTTGTCTTTTTTTTTCAAATTTTTTCACGTGTAGACCACGGTTAAATCTTGTTTGGCGCTGCATAGCCACATCTGGCTCTTGCGGCAATTACCTTTACATTTACTTCTACTCTTTACATCTCACACTTATGCCATTTCTTTTTCCTCCTCTTGATTCTCATTATAAAGGAAGAGCTCAGATGATTCGAAATTAATTGCTTAAATCGTTTACTGAAGTTTTAGACTTTAGCTTTATGCCAATATCAGTCATATTTTCTTGAACTTATATGTTTGGCTTATTTTTCTAGATTCGTTCGGCTCTTGCGTATCTTTTCTTTTTCTCGCATATATTATTACATTTACTATTTCATAGTTGGTTGGTTTAAATAGCATCATTCTAGAATTACACGAATGGACCTCGAATTTAGGAGCCTCCGTCAGATGACATTGGATGACACCTGAGTTGATATTTCTCTCCAAACTTCCTCACTATGCTTCGTGAGGATAATTTTAGAGACTGTGATAGTGGTAGCTTATGACTTGAAGTGCAAAATCATTTGAGATTTATGTGTCTGGACGCAGTCTGTTCTATGACAATTGCGTTTGCGTATGTGTCAATAATAACACATCAATCAATAACTCCCGAGACTAACATTGAAAACAACATTTTTTTTGCAAATTTTTTTTTTATTCATCAACATAACACTTTTTGTTAATCACCATTTAGGGTGATACAATCGTTCCAACGCTTTTCCAAATCTTTTTTTTTTTTTTTTTTTTGCAAGAAATCTTTTTTGTTGCGAGTAAATAGCGATAAACAGCTTTCTGAATCATCGACTCGTTGCTGTTTTTGTTCCATCGAAAGCAATCGCGGCACCCACTTGGAAAAAACCTTTTTCATGCTCAATGTTTCATGAAGGATAGTAAATACAATTCCATATGATATCTGTGTCATCTCAGCAATCTCACGGAGCTTCACTTTACGATCTTTCATTATAATTTTTGTCACTTCACTCACATTTTCCGGTGTAACGGCTTCCACAGGTCTACCCGAGCGTTCCGCGTCATTTGTGTCGGTACGACCACGTTTAAACTCGGCAAACCACCGACAAATCGTTGCTTTTGATGGACAAGAGTCCGGGTAACATTTTTCAATCCATTGTTTCGCTTGCACGGTGTTTTTACCCATTAAAAAACAATGTTTTATCAGAACACGAAACTCGGTTTTTTTCCATTTTTTAAACAAACTACAAAACGACTTTACTCCAACCTCGATAACTCAGCTGTTTCTGGTCCGATCGACTTAACATTTTGATACGTTTCAAGCAAAGGTTAGTACTCTAGAAAGACCTGGTTACTGGTTTACTACGAGCGCCATCTCTGGGTTAGTCTCGGAACTTATTGATCCATGTGTTATTTTATCCAATTCGTACCACTCATTTTACACAAAAGAAAAATATATACTAATAGATCATTTGTAGTAATACATTCTTTAAAAAAATGAACTAACATTCTAGAGATTTCTAATTTCCATGTCACTTTTCTAAAATATTAAGTTTCAGACGGAATTCCAACTTAATTGTCTCTGAAAACTATTACTTTTAATCGATTACTTTTATTACTCTGTGTGATTACCTTTTAATCGCCAACAAATTCGTAAATTTATTATTAAAACAAAACAAAAAATATTTATTCATTTCAAAAGAACGGAAAAAAAATAATGAAGCAATGTTTCTGTAATAGGTTTCTGGAATTCAAACTAAAAAGTAATTATTAATTTTTAATGCAAAATTGACTTAGAACACAAGTTTATTTTCCAAGACATTATCCGACTAACAACTATCCATTATAACGATTAGAATTTTCCAAAGATTAGAAGTTTATTATTACTTTTTACGGAATATTTTCTAGTAAAAGTTGATAACGAAATGGTGTAGGAGACTCGAAATATCTGAAAAAGTCTTAAGATATACAAAGCGTTAGTACGAGGCTGGGGCCCATTACTGTCAATGGTAACTAAGGAGCTAAAACATAGTTTCCAGGAATTAGAAATGTTACAGCGCCTTCCGCGTAACGGCAGACAACATTTTTTTGAAAACTATACAAATAGTATAGTTAAGCAAAATGATATTTCAGTAAAACAATCTATAGAAAGCATTGAACAACGACTATTGAAATATTTGCCGGAAAATTAAGAAATATTTCGTCTTCATTCTTAATCACATGGTGCACTTTTTTGATACTAGAGGCGTCTACTGTCAAAGAGCATTTTAACTTCTTTTTTAAAAGAGAAATATATACAACAGTGCAAAACACATACAGGGTTTTTTAAATGTCAATACACCATCGAAACACTTTTTTTTAATTAATATTATAGGAGCGTACTCTATTAGAAATATTTAACCAGTCAGAGGTAAGAAAAAAAGTAGTAACATTTTGAAAATAAGCATTTTAAATACAACAGTAGTCTAAGGTAATGTTAAGTAAATATTTCCAAAACAATCGATTTAGCTAATTTTTAATGAAAATTATACAAAGTCTATATTGTAATGATATTTTCAATAAAAAGGGGGTGATTTAAAAAAATAGTAATGCAAAGTAACTGAATTGATCTTTTAGGAAAACGATATAATGGAATATTATAGACAGATGAATGAGGGAGTTAAAAGGCGATTGTTAAAATGAAATCGATTAACGAAGTAAGCAAGATGTATTACAATATAAAGTATATATACATAAATATTATATAGAAAATCATTACTTGCAGAGCTTCAAATTGGAAGTATAAAAAAATCTTTTTTTTTTAATACAAAAAAATAAATGTTCGAAGAAAGCTTTTTAAATATAAATACAAGGAAGAAAAATAAGTTTACGAGTTAAAAACTTTTTAAATCTATATCGGTTTTCTTCGTAATTTCAAAATTTTCGCCTTTTTTTTTTTTTTTTTTTTTAAAGAAAAATAAAAGAAGCTCACAAAATAATAAATGCAATAATTTAAGTACAATATTCGATTGAATAAACAATAATTTTTTTACTGCTGCATAAGTTTATGTCTTCAGCTTCAGCCAAAAGAAACACGCTGGAGTTTTCAAAAAGTTTCTATCCACGCTCTCAGCTTTAGTCTAGACTCTAAAATGAAAAATAATGTGTTCCGAAAAAAGCCTCTTAAACATGCAGAACTTATTAAAATTTTAACACACACACACATATATATACTCTATCTTTTCAATTTGTCATGTTTCCATAGAAAATTTGGTCTCGAATTTCGTGATGTAATAACAAAGCAATTCTGTTTCAAAATGTATTGAATTCAGTCTTTTCTAAATCTATTTATTCTTTTGTTCCAATGAAGATTTGATAAACCTGAAACTTGCAGTATGTTTGAAAAATTATCTATACTTATCATTGACAAATTCAATTTTTAGTTTTTTGAAATGTATCTTTTTGACTCCAAAAAATAAAGCAATTCTACATTATTCATATATTATCCTTATAAATCTAAAACATATGTATATTGAAGTAATTTGAAAACGAAATTTATACGATTTTAAGAGTGATTTTAGTTTAGTTTAGTTTTTATTAACGTCGCACTAGAAGCAACACGAGGGCTATTGGCGACGGACCTCGTAATTTTGAACCACGGTCAAGTGACGAGGACGACACCTGAGCTGGCACCCCCCTCTCCTAACATCCACACCACGCCAACGGGAGGACTTTGGACCCCGAACAGATTTAACGTGCATCAGCCCCGGCTACACGGCGGGTCTTTGGCGGCCAAGGATCGAACCCGCGACTGAGCGAAAACCGCCGGCCGCTAGTCCACGACCTTGACCACTAGGCTACCGCGGCCCATATTTTAAGAGTGATATGAGGTTCTGAGAGAGCATTTGTTATAAATATGTTTTACAAAAAATTCACAAACTTATACAACGTCGAAAATGAAGGAACATAGATATCAACAGTAATTTTAACTTGAAAAGGCACTGAAAAAGGGGATTACATAGAGCTCTGTGAACATATCAATTATTTTTCCATGTGTGAAAAGAACTACACTATTTTAAGAACATAACATCAGCATCAATCTCGATCCCTCCCACTGTTTGAAAAAGTTAAATTTAATAACGTTTGACTGCAATAATAATTTTACAAAGAATAATAAACAATATTAAAAAAAGAATGAGGAAGGCACGCGATTATGACCTTTGTCAAACATTACGTTGGTAAGAATCACATGTTTTTCTCTGCGTCCTCTAAAATCCGCCCATGGTCAGTCAGCTAAATTCAAATGAAATAATAAAAAAAAATTTAAAGGCTAGCGAAATACAGTGATCTCTAAAATTAACACGAGACAAAAGAAAGCGAAAAATGAAGGTTACGAAGAAGAGATAAGACTAGAAAATCTCACGTAGGAAGTACCAACATGTGGTGAGAAGTTCAAGCATAAACAACTTACTCAACTGCTCTTCACTTGCGTTAGAATTTACACACTCTTCGAAACAGTTGCCTTTCCAAAAAAAGAACGTCGAGATTCTATTTATTTTGCTTTTTCTTTTTCTGATACCGTAGCCAAAGAGCAGAAGCTCTGATTTTAATCTCATAAATCCATCTACAGTGCGATATGTTCCGCAAGTTGCATACTTCTTTAAAAGATCAAAATTACAAGCGCCGCCAGATGAGAGCTGATATAGCAGAGGTCTTGTCACCACTCGAAGATAATATAAACACATTTCAGAAGGATATAATCATAAATTGTACGAAGAATCTGATAATTTTAATTAAAATGTTCAGAGAAATGTCTTTGAAGAAAAAAGCACAGAGTCTGAGCATAAATGTACAGTTTATTCCATACGTAAAAATTAGAGACGATGGAATAACAGATTTAGACGGAATTAACACATCAATCAATAACTCCCGAGACTAACCCAGAGATGGCGCTCGTAGTAAACCAGTAACCAGGTCTTTCTAGAGTACTAACCTTTGCTTGGAACGTGTCAAACTTTTAAGTCGATCGGACCAGAAACAGCTGAGTTATCGAGGTTGGAGTAAAGTCGTTTTGTAGTTTGTTTAAAAAATGGAAAAAAACCGAGTTTCGTGTTCTGATAAAACATTGTTTTTTAATGGGTAAAAACACCGTGCAAGCGAAACAATGGATTGAAAAATGTTACCCGGACTCTTGTCCATCAAAAGCAACGATTTGTCGGTGGTTTGCCGAGTTTAAACGTGGTCGTACCGACACAAATGACGCGGAACGCTCGGGTAGACCTGTGGAAGCCGTTACACCGGAAAATGTGAGTGAAGTGACAAAAATTATAATGAAAGATCGTAAAGTGAAGCTCCGTGAGATTGCTGAGATGACACAGATATCATATGGAAGTGTATTTACTATCCTTCATGAAAAATTGAGCATGAAAAAGGTTTTTTCCAAGTGGGTGCCACGATTGCTTTCGATGGAACAAAAACAGCAACGAGTCGATGATTCAGAAAGCTGTTTATCGCTATTTACTCGCAACAAAAAAGATTTCTTGCGTCGTTACGTGACCATGGACGAAACATGGATACATCACTACACTCCAGAGTCGAAGCGGCAGTCATCTGAGTGGCGCACAGCTGGCGAAAGCCGTCCGAAGCGTCCGAAAACGCAGCAGTCAGCTGGCAAAGTCATGGCGTCAGTTTTTTGGGATACGCATGACGTGATTTTCATTGGCTACCTCGAAAAAGGTAAATCGATCAACAGTGATTATTATATTGACTTGCTGGTGCGTTTGAAAGGAGGAAATCGCAAAAAAACGACCGCACAGTCTCGGGACTTATTGATCCATGTGTTAGTTATATATATATTTTTACGAAACAAAAATTATTTCAATGCGTCAAAACAGAATAGCCTTTCTTATAATTGTCTCTTATAACATAAGTAAAAAAAAAAAATTAACAAGATTGAAGTTACTGAAAAGTACGTATTATTTTAAATCGTATACGCTATATATAATATTAATTGATAAGATAAATTGTGAGCAATCTTGAATATTTGTATGAGAGACGAAAACATCACAAAATAATCCCACTAAATAAACCAAGTGGAGAAAGCATGAAGTACAGTTTTTAAAGTAGAAAATTTTCTAAATCCCTCATGTTACAAAGGATAAAGGTGAGGATTACTCGTATGTGTAGGCTTCTCGCACTTCACAATCCAATAATGTTATCTTAATTCCATTCCATTAGTGTTTAACTCTTAAAATAAACAATTCTTAGTTTATACCGTTCCTGAAAAGAGATTTTCAATGTATAATACAAATATGCTTTATTTCTTTATTTTCGCTTATGAGGAATAAAACAATTTTACTTTTGAGTTTAGAAATTTCTTGTGAACAGTAATTATTTATCAGATACACATTATATGTATGTATACATAGTGTGTTTTGTAAAGAGAAAGTTATTGATTTTACGATTATTCACTGATTAATTCCGTAAATAAATTATTAAAGTTTTCCTTAACCATTTTGCTATTTCTATTTTGTTACGCTGCAATTGGAAATTAACTCTTCTATGGCATTCGTTGTATGAATGATATCTCAAAGATAGTTTTTCGAAGCATTATAAACAACAGCGTCATTCTATTTCTTTTCTCTTTTTTTTCTTTGTGGTCAAAAAAGAAAGTCGTTGATCAAATTTAAAAACTTCCTTACTAGGCTGAATAACTCACTGTCTTTAACTAATATTAACCTGCTTGTCATATTTGGAAAGAAAGCATTTTCTGTATTTATATATTTCCCAAATAGCTAAATTTATAAAAAATTGGGATACACAGTTTACGAATTATTTTCCTGAATCTAAAGCTGTTTCCTGTTTAACTTTGTGCAATTTATTTCTTTATAGGTTTCATGCTTTCCTCATTTCTACTAAATATTTTTATTTCATTTTATTTGTCTGGGAAGTTGAGGATTTTTAGATATTAAATTTTTTACCGTTATATAAAATGCTGCTGATAATGAATGTAACATCTGTCGCTTTTAAATATTGCCCTCTTAAAGTAACATCTGCTACCGAACTCTCAGCATGTGTTCTTTTCAACCCCAATTTTTGCATAGAGGCGTTTGGATGAGATACCCGGTTCCTCAACTGACCTCTTATTCTTGGGGTCAGTCCCTTCAATGGCCTGAACCAGTCAGTTATATATATTTGCATTTTTTTCAGTTATAACTAAATGATATTTATCAAATTTTTTAAATATTTTACGCATTTTTAGTAATTGCAGTTGAAGTATAAATATTTTCCTTCTCAATATTAAGTATGTAATAAATATAAAACGCCTGATATTGGAGTGGTATTAAATTACAGAATCTGATGTTTACGAATCTTTTTTCTTCCACAGGTTTTTTCAGTCAAAAAATATTTTCTTAACTATTTAGTTTCAGTGTTTTTTAGAATTTAAAAACATATAATTTCCTTGAATATGCGTAGTAATGTTTAGAACTGCTACATATTTATTGTGGCTTAAACAGACAACTGAATTATTATTATTTTATTGCATAAAAATATAACTTTTTGCATTTTTCATACCAGTTTTTGTGCTTCCTGGAATGCAACACATTTAATTAAGCTTTGTGAGATTATTTCTCAAATGTATATTAGAGAATTGTTTCTTATTGTTCTATTAGTTTGACAAACTTAATTTTCTTTTATTTATTTTTATCTTTAATTCAATTATATGTTTTTTGTGTTTACAATAAAAATATAACTGCACCCAGAGGTTTATCTAGTAACGGTAGATTTATATATATATATATATATTTTTTTTTAATATCGTCATTTTACCATAAATTGTAATTACTGCATGTTGGGAGAATCGGTATCTGTCTTTTGTTGATTCTCTCTTGATTGTATTGGCTATTTTAGTTAAGTATGTGGAATTGTTTTTTACTGATAAAATCCAATAATTTAACTTTACTGATTGAACTAGAGTTAAATTCCCAAAATCAATAACATAATTTTAAGAAGGCATTGGAGGCTCTTTAATTCGGCACATTCGGTACCATGACCGTGCCGGATTAGAGATATTCTTAATTATCGAGCCTCAGTATAGTTTTAACTGGTATGCCAATGGTAAGTCCTTCTTGCTAAAAATTTAAACGATTAAAACATTTGTTTTTACGCTCGTTCTAAACCTGTGTAGACAATATAAATATCCAACTAAATATTTCATCTCATTCTATCTACTACGAAATTAAATTCAAACATCGAACATCAATTTAATTGAATATTCTTGAATTGATAAAAACAGCACAAAAGAAACATTAATAAAATACAATGGTCGGAAAAAAAGCTGTGACGAGCGACTCTATGACAAGAATTAAGACTTTTAAAAAATGTTATTGTTTAAAAAAGTATCTGATATTACGTTGCTTGTGCGTTTCGGATCTCTGTCTTCAAAAAATCTTTGCGAATTATTCACAAATTTAGGAGTTCTGTATAGTTGAACTTTTTTTTAGATTCAGCGAATTTTATAAATACATCAGAAGCCTGTTCCGACGAGACTTAAGCTTTTTCTTTATGATACCTTCTTCTTTTTCCAAGGTCGCGGTGGTTAAGGCAGCGGTCTCGCGCCGGCGGTTTTCGTAGAGTCGTAGATTCGAGCCTTGATGCAACAAAAGACCCACCGTGTAGCCGGGACTGATGTTAAATCTGTCGGGGTCCAAAGCCATCCCGTTGGCGTGGTGTGAAAGTTAGGAGAGGGGATGTGCTAGCTCAGGTGTCGTCCTCGTCACTTGACCGAGGTTCAATTTTACGAGGTCCGTCGCCAATAGCCCTCGTGTTGCTTCTAGAGGGCCTCTAATAAAACCAAACTAAATCTTCTTTATCCAATTCTGTCTCCTGAATGTTGTCTTCTTGTGGGTTCATAAAGTTTGCAGAACCCATGAGAACAAATCCCGAATCCACACAAAAAAATCCGAAAGCAAAAGGCTTTGATCGGTGCCAGATTATAGAATGTGCTGAACCATCGATTGTTGAATTAATGATCGTTTGTTGTGTATTGAATTAGGTATGTTTTATACTAAATTATTAATGATATTTTTTTTTTAATTTTTAATGTTTATTTATGCTGTAGATAGAATATGTGGTATACTAAACAAGAAATTATTGTCTTTTTTATTTTAAGTGAGAATTTCTAGTTTACATTGAATATATATATATATATATATATATATATATATATATATATATATATAATGAACCTTTACACTTTCTTTTTTCTTTCCTGGGACTTTGCCTCTTCTTATGCCGTAACCAACTTTTATTTGACAGACAAGAGAACATTTGATTTTTTTGAATACTTGCCAGCAGCTCACAACTCACAATTCGTTAAACTAAGCAGTGTGCTTCTGAACTAAAGCCTCTATAAAGCTTTCATGATCTCCACCTCACTAAAGTTATACTTTTAACTGTTAGTATTTACATCTCATCCATCATTTTGTAACCATATTTCCTGTTGTTCTTTATCCGTTTTCTAAAGCATATTCCTATAATTTTCTGTTTAAAATACGCAAGAATTTACTTATTTTTCAAGCTGAAAATGTTTGACTTAAAGTTCAAAGACAAAAGAAAAGCACTAATTAGAAATGGTATGAATTCGATATACAGCGAGCTTTTTATTTTATTATAAATTAGCATCGTATACATAAATATTTAAATTATAGAATTCTCACCAATAAAATATTACTCGTATTTAAATCGTTGGCTTAATTGCATTATAATAGTGATAAAGATAACATCTTGATGACGATGTATCGTATGTTGTTAAAAAGTAATTAAAAATAAATTAATGACGGTATAGAGTTATATTATTATACTTCTAAAATATTATTCCTATCCAAAAAAAATAATAATTTAAGTTTGTCGAAATATAAATGAAGAATGTTTTACAAGTATCCTGTATTTTTAGAATACTATTCGTTGAATTTGGAAAAAAGAATTTCTTGGCTCTCTAACAAAAAATTTACAGAAACCTTTTTTTTTTTTTTTTTTGTGTTGTATAAAAATATAGCTATTCGAGCAATTTATAACACGAGCTATTCAGGAACCTTCCCTTAATTGACATCTAGGATTTCTTTTTGACAGTATATTTTATTTTCAGTCCCTTTACATCCAAATGAAACGCAGTTACACAAGTAAGGTAAACTTTAGAAGATATAATCAAGAATAAAATGGAATAAATGTAACAAGTCGCATGAAAGCGACAGAGAAATAAATTTTAAGATAGAAAGATTACGGCACACAATAGAAGGATTGCAGTAGTGGTAGAAAGATAACTAGAGTGAAGAAATTAAGTCTTCCGCTGGAGGTACTTGCGTGTCTAGGTGATCTAAAAGGAACTAGGATCCGATGCTGTCTAATCGGAGCAATATTCATTGTGGATTAACTCACATCGAACCCGAGTATCCGGATAAGAATAATCTTTACTACATTTGGTAGAAGTTTGGTTATCACGTGGAGGGACAGTGGATTGCATTCCCCATTTTCCTATCATAAATAAATAACGCTTTGCAGAGTACTTGGTTTGAGTTATTGAACTGTTATTGTGTAACTGTTCTAATTAATATATCTTAGCTTAGAAGTAAGTTAGAGACTTCAAAAGTGTGATGGGTTAATTTTAAGGCTATCTCTATTACCTGATTCGTCTGTCATCTACAGACGAATCAGGTAATAGAGATAGCCAGAAGTTTGCCATTGGCAATAAAACAACTGTTATCATTGGCAACAATTTAAAAGACTGAATATATTTTTAATATATAACTTGAGTATATATATAAATCATCTTTTCAGCAATATTTTACAGTTAAGTGTGTTTTTGCTGAATTTTTTTCAACTTTTAAAACTTTAATTAGCTTAAAGCTTTTAGAATTCCAAGATCTTTAAAAATCATCTTCATATTTCATTGTAATTTTTTAATCGTATTGGAAAGATTAAAAAGAATAAAATAAGTATTATAATTTTTTTGATAATTTTTTATTGATTTCGTGTATTTTCTGAGTTATTGGTAATATTTTTTTAAAAAAAAATCATCAACTTTTAGGTTGAATACCTCCATTTTTATGACTTTTTGGATATTTTTATTGCTTTTTGTTTTAATAAATAAAACTACAAAAACTATATAAAAACAGTTTTAGGGAAGGAATTAAATTAAAATGTTATAAAAACGAATAAAATATCTGGCATTTCAGAATACGCTTCAATTAAAATCTCAAAATAAATATTTTTTTCAAATTAATAACATTTCGGAATCCGTAATCAAATTTTGTCACAGATCCATTGTATGACAATACATTTTACTGTTGAACGCTTCAGAAAAGTTCATGGGATGTTAAAACACAAACTACTTAACCTCTCTATAAAAATGCGGAAGTCTACTATTATCGTGTTTTGTTTTTCTTTCTTGGCACTGAAAACTTGGAACTTAGTAGCTTAACCGTAAATTTGCTTGGATTTACGGTTAAACCTTGTTTGTTTGTCACGCCATGGCAATCGAACTGTCCAACGAAATAAGTAGAGTACTGTAAAAATTGGAATTGAGCCAGGTTAGATAACACCAATTAGCTTGATTTTTAATTACCGTACGAGGGAAGCTTTTTTTTTGTTCATCTAAGATTAAGAAAAGAAATGAAAATAAAACTAGTGTAATTGCAATGCATAATATAAACACATTTTTTACATATATATTTATATATTACCAGTTATTACAATTATTTCTCATAGAGAGAAAATACTAAGGTAAAAAAGGATATAGTTTCTAGACTTAACTGCTGAAGATTTTGAATACATTTTAAGAGAAAAACGTAGACCTTTTGAATCTTTTCTCTGCCTGCATAGATCACATTCCCATATCTTTATTACATTATTTCTAAATTAATATGAAAAACTTTCCTTGGCTGACTGATGAACTATCTGTAAATGTCATATATATCTTCATATCTATATCTATATATTTTTGATTATCCTTGCTGTGATCTATATATGTAACTACTGATGTAGGAATTTTTAAAGACACGGAATTTGAATTATGCGGATAGATTTTTGAAAGAAAATAAATACATCCTCAGCTTATCCTCGGATGGCTTATATTCGGAAATGTATGGTAAGTAATTAAAATGAGTACGCTTTAATGTATCTTCATTAGCTAAGGGGGCAATTCGACCCAACGTTCCCACTACTTGCTTAAAGTATACTTTTACTTTCTCATTACGCTAATTCCTCTCTGCCTGATTAACTAGGAAAAGTCAAAGGATTTAAAATAAATATGCAAATATCTATAGCAGTAAGCAGTAAGGTTTCTCTTTGGAACGGGATCCCAGTAAAATTTTAGTTAATTTAAATACACAGGAAAATTCTTTCCTGGAGATCTTGGAATATTTTTTAAAAAATTAATTTTTCCTATTTTGTGTTTTAATTATATTTTTCCATCTCTTAGAAGTAGCACGGTATAATTTTATAATGAGTGATAATAATTTATACATAAGTAATAAAATGCAAAATCAGAAAAAGCAATATCGATGATCTCGATTTTCTTGAGATCAAAATTGATCGATCGAAGTAATGGACATCTATACATTTTAATTGTTTAATTATTTTTAATTGTTTAAAAATTCACAATATTCACTTTTGAATTAAACGTATTGGTATTCTATAACTATAGACAAAGATTATTTTTTCTTCAAATTTAATATACTAGGTGTGGCTATTAAATAACGAGACTGACGTTGTAAAAAATTTAATTTTGATGTCACGCATATTTACTAATTGTCACTTTTATTATACTTCTCTATCTCTACAACGCTCCATGAGAATCTTTCATTGTTCGAAACAGTATTGGGAGTTTTCTTCTGTCAGCTCCATCAAGACGCGTGCCGCTTTCACTTTCCAGCTTCATAGGACTCAAATCTTGTTCTTTTTAATGTAAATTTCCCTTTAGGAACCAGATAGAAGTCGCATGGCGCAAGATCTGGCGAATAATTCGGATGGTCTAACACTGGGATGTTGTACTTGACAAGAAAATCTCTTGATAGACAATGAGGAATGAGCCGTCGCATTGTCTTGGTGTGAAAATTTTCCATACGGATTCTTTGTCAATTCCTACAGTCTCACCAATCGAACGAATACTTAACCGACAATCAGATTACCATTTTTTTCGATATTGTCATCCGTTTTTTATGTGGAAGGGCGACCCGGGCTTAAATTATCTTCAACATCTTCTCTACCATCTTGAAAATGCTTAAACCTCTCAAAGACACGTGCATGCGATTAACATTAATTACCATATACTTCTTTCAATATATTATACGTTTTCGTAGCGGTTTTTCAAGTTTCATGAGAAATTTCACAAAAATTCGTTATTCACTTATAATTTTCCAAACGAAACAAATAAAAAATATTCTAATCTACGTGTATACGGGTTTGTTTACAAAAAGGAAAGGCACGACATTTGAAAGAGAAGACTTCATGCTAAACAGCTGCCGGTCGCTGGCTTTTGGCGCAGGCGTAGTTTCAACAATCTCGTCATTTAATGGCCACACCTCGTATTTATCATCCCGTAAAACATATTTTATGATTCTATGAATGAGTTTTCAAGACAAATGAGTTTTTTTGTGGGTAAAAATTTTCTGCAGAAAAAAAATACAGAAATATTTTTTGTATATATTTTCATGAAAAAATAATTTTATTTTCTTATTATGAAAAATTGAATATTTATAAAAGGAATTGTAGCTTTACCTATTTAAAAAAAAAAGATTTCTCTTCTTCTGATCCATTCAGTTCTTTTATTGCAAAATTTTAACTGACTAAAATACGCAAGTGAAACAATCGGTTTCGTTTTGATTACCCTTTTCTTAGTGAGCTACATGCTTGCTGTATTAATTTGAAAATGTTTTTATTAAAAAATTCAATAATTTTTGTTTTAATTTTACCGATTTTCCAGTTTTTCTTAAAATTATTTTTGGAAATTTCATTTGAGTAGAATAATGAATTTTGCGATAAAAAAAACGTATTTAAATGTTATAAATATTTCTAAAAAATTTTGAAAATTGTAAATGATCGGTTTTATTAACGTCGCACTAGAAGCAACACATGGGTTATTAGTGACGGACCTCGTAACTTTGAAATTCGGTCAAGTGACGAGGACGATACCTAAGCTTGCACCTCCATCTCCAAATTTCCTCACCACGATAACGGGAGGACTTGGGACCTCGACAGATTTAACGAGCATCAGCCCCACTACACAGTGGGTCTTTAGTGGCATCAAGGTTCGAACCCACGACTCGCCGAAAACCATATTCGAAAATTGTAAAACAAATTCCACGATAGATTTTTGATTTTAATTATCGCGCTCGATATTGATGTTAATATGGATATATTTTTTATACATTAAATATTGTAGTGAAAGAAATTCAATACAGAATATGAATTAAAATGTTTTTAAGTTTTGATTTCCGATTATAAATATCACACACACATTTTTAAGTATTTGTCAATAATTATATTTTCGATAAATTAAATATTTTTCATACTGTTAATATATTTTTTTAACATGCTAGAATTAAACGAATAACACTTTATGTGAACTTTTTATTGGATTGTAATGTTTCTATTTAATATTTGTTTTGTTGCACGAGCGTACAATTAATAATAACTTCTAATTTCAAATTAATTTTAAAAAATTATTTGTTCCATTTATCTATTTTTCTAAAATTGAAGAATATTAATAACTATAAACAGCACTAAAGTTGATTCTTTCTCATTATATTTTCACTTTATTTGTATCCAAGTCAAAACCATGACACGTGTAGCTCAAAATCGTGGGCGTTTTTCTCTCTGATCTCCTGATTCTTCACACCAAATTTTCTTTTACGGATAAACGAAATCTTTGTCTGTCATTTCCCAAGAGCAGCTGTAGGAAATACTTATCATTTTATAAACAACGTCGTAACAGCTTTTTTTTACAAGAATCGGCACCATTGAACACTGTGCTCATTTTCCCTCCAATATTTTCCTTCACTAACCACTGTAAGGATTTCATTGAATCCTCTCTTAAGGAAGATAAGTTACAATGTTTATGTAAGTACGTGAGATACATCTGTTCGAATATAGCATTTTTTATCTCTGAAGAAATCAATTCAACTTTTATAAGCATTATTTTCGAGAATTATCACTTTTGTGAGGGAGAAGAAATAACCCACAAAAAAGCATTTGCTTTATTTCGGTTGTTAAAACAAGGAAGATCGGTGCTCGATAATCGTACATCTTGAAGCGTTTGTTGTTTCTGATCGCCCACATCACACTTGAAATCTATGTGCATGCCTCGGGGTTATGCCATTATCAATAGCAAAAAACTCTTGTTTTTTAAAAAAAGATATTTGAGGAAATATAGGTGACTGATTTGGTTGAAATCTTTATGGTCAATAACTAATGTTTAGTGATGATATAACCAAAGTTTCAGACGCTGATGATATGTATTTTGTTTCCACAGGGCGTCTTGGTTCAAGAAGTGGACGAAGGACAACCATGTCTCAGTTGCAGAGACAAATGCTCAGGATTCAGTCCTCATATGTGGAGGTAAGAGATTTGAATAGTTTCTTTATTCTTTTATTTTTGAGTTCTGTAAAATTCAGTTTTCTATTTCTGTATATATTTTCCAAATTTTGTGTTACTTAAATATGGATCGCTTTTAATTTTATCTTAAAAGTCCTTTTTCTGTAATATTATCAGTAAATATTTTCATACTTTTAACTCCTGTAGCGTTTTATTTATATATTTTAATATTCTGTCTGTTTTAAATTTGAGTAACAACCGAAAAGGACAATTGTAAAAAAAATCGACAGTGAGGGCATAAAATCCACGGTTGGAGCACAATTGTTTTATTCTTTAAAATGTTCATAAACCTGCTCTGTGTTTGTTTATTTCGTGCATTATTCAAGCTTACTTAGTGTTTAATGTAAAAATAACTATTAACACAAAAATAAAATTCAAATTGAGAATTAAAATCTTCTATACAGTGCGATGTATAGCGCAGTCCTGTTCTTGGACATAACTAGTAACTTTAAAGAAAAACAACAAAATAAATACTTCTAAATTTGTTTAAGATTTCCTGTTAAGGCATGTTATTTTGTCAATGCGTGAAATAATGGCAAGAGGAACACATGCCTACCCCCTGGATCCGCCATAGGTAAAATGTTACAAAATTATTTTCGGCATTTTATTTCTAACTTTACTGTGAAAGAAATCAGTTCTCAAAAACTTTTATCCAAAAACATCATGAAGTGAAAGAGAAAAATTGTAAGCACTCATTTTTTTTCCTTATAAAATGCATCATATAAAGTATATTATTGACTTATAATGTAAAACAAATTTACATAATTGTGAGAATTTATTCAAGTAGAATTTATTGAATTGAAATAAAATACAAGAAATGAATCAACTTAAATAGAAATGTATCATATTTTATGCGTCAAAAAAGTAAACAGAGAACATTGATAATATAAATAAAAGTTATATTTAATGTTTCATTTGCTTTCCTTTGGATTTTATCACTAATTTTCATTTCTTGACATACATACCCCCAGTTTTTTGTCAGTTTTGGTGAGATTTTTGCCATTCTTCCATAATTATTTTTTTAACTCTTCATTATTTAAAATGGTTCTTTGGAGTACATTTCTATCAAGATATACCAATAAATGTTTCAATGAGGATAAGGTCTAGGGACTGCGGAGTATGATCCTAAGTCTTAGGTACCCGATATAGTACTCATTCTTTCATAATATTTTAGGTGTGTTTTGAATCGTTATGTCATGACGTGAGATCCAATTTCATAACAATGCCAATTTCTCAATCCTAAGTAATGGCAACATTTTTTTCCAAAATAGTTACTTGTTTAATATAGATTCGATAATTACTAATTTTCCAATCCTTGTTGCTGCAATACCGTAATGAAGTCGCCCTCATATTTAATTGTTTTTTTCTGAATACTTAATTTGTATTCTTCGATCTCCAAATTTTTGCCTGCTTCTTTGCGCCAAAAATTTCATATTTTTTCATTGATGAACAAAATGTTAGTCCAAAAATTTAAATCCTTGTTATGGTTTTTTCCGGCAAATTGCAGATGCTTGTTATGTTTTTTAGATATAAATGGTTTCTTACGTTGAATTCTATCATGTAGCCAATGTTCATTAAGAGTCATTCTTTTAATACTTGCACTTACTGTCTTTCTTGATGTTTTGAAAGATGCTTTGCGACATTTTTTCAGCACTTGCATTTAGATTTCCTTTGACCTCTCGAACTACATTTCTCACTTGTGTATGAGTATATATAAGTCGTCTTGGTCTTCATGTTCCCTGAAAATCCTTAACTTATTTGTACTTGGTGTTCTTGTCAATGATTTTTTTGACCGTACGATGGCATATTTGAACAATTTTTCCTATTTCATGCAATCATTTTCTATATTTTCCTTCAAAAATTTATTATTATTCTCGTCTCTAGTGGTGTTTGCTTCTCCACATGCCCAATTCTCTCAGATTTTGCTAAAACATTCGCTCAAAAGTAACTCAGAAACAAAATTTACATGAAAAATTCAATTCATTTTAAGAATCTGTAAGAAAGATTGTTGGTGTCTGCAGAAATGAAAAAGCTGGAAGAGAATACTTGTCAGTGTTACTTTCTTTTTCATGCGTAAAAATAGATTTTTTTTTTGATGAAGTGAATTACACTGGTGTTCAAAATTAAGAGAATTTTCCGATTTGGTCGATTATCTCTAGAACTACTGGACAGATTTTAATGAAATTTGGTTTGTAAATAGGGTTGATATAATACAAAAAATAACGATTCAAAAGTTATAATACACACGCGTGATCGTGCGTAATACTCATCGGAGTCTTAAGGTATAAAACAGCAGTTGCAGAATAGAACAAAAAAAAAAAAGGTTAATAGGGGGATATGGTCTCCTCTTACAGATATACAAGCCTCACAACGTGATTTTATGCTTAAAATAAGGAATTTTATGAATTCCTGTGGCAATTGGACCCACTCGTTCAGCAATGATATTTTCAGGTCTTGGAGGGCTCGCGGAAGGGTCTTGCGAACTGCATGATCTATAGAATTGAGGTCTGAAAATCTGGCTGGCCAATCCATCCGGCGAATATCCTCACTTTCCAGAAATCCATCGACCAGCTGAGCTCTATGTGACCTCGCGTTGTCACACATTAAAAGGGAATCTGGACCAATTGGACCCCTGAAAAAGCGGATATAGGGCTCTAAGACCTCTTCTCTATACCTCTCAAGAGTCGCAGTGCCTGTTTCAAAGACATTTCGGCTATTTCAAAGACATTTCGGACATTATGCCGTCCCAGACCATCAAGTCTCTGCTGCCGTTATGGTCGATTTCTCAGATATTGCAGGGCAAGAAGCGGGTCCCTTGTTCTCTCCATACGAAAGTACGGTAAGAATTGCTAGTTAGGCTGAACTGGACTCATCAGTGAAGAGAACGGTCACCCATTGATGCATGCTCCAATATGTATGATCTCTGCATCATTTTAAGCGGACTCTCCTGTTCGCAGAACTGAGCGGGACTCAAACAACAGGACTTTTTGCGAACAGCCCTCTCTCATGAAGTCTTCTGGAAACAGTCACCCTTGAAACTTGGGTTATTGTGGCTGCATAAAACTCATGAAAGACCTGAGAAGCTGTAGCATCCCTGTTACTCCTCGCTGTAATGGGCAAATGGTGATCTTCGGTGGCCATCAAGGCTCTTGGACGACCTTGCCCAGGCTTTCTATCGACGGATCCGGTATCCTTAGACTGTTTCCATAAGTTGGTCATGACGCTGGGTGTTAAATCGCATTCTCTACAATTCTGGATTTGAGACGGGCTTTCTTTTAGCCTACCCACAATTCGCCACCTCATTTCCTCATCTAAACGTTGGTCGTTACTCATTTTCACTGTTTTAATTTTATTTTAAGTTTTGCTGCAAAAAAACACCAAGAAATTTGGCGAAATGTGCTAGCAAACGAAATACGGATTTTAACACGCTCGTTTATAAATCTTGTTTTTCGACTAGTTCTGCTCCATACACGTATACACTTACGTATTCGACCTACAAGAGTTGCATCTTTGTTTCGAAGCAGTATTTTTACATTTCGTTCAATTCTTTTCATGAAATTCTATAAAATATGCAAATTCTTACACCAATTTTTGAACACCAATGTATATTTCTTCTTATAATTGCAATTCTTTCAATATTTACACGGCATTAAACTCTTTATTAAAATTATTTAATCATATTATGTTACTTTATGTAGAATGCTATTTATGTATTTGTAAAAGAATGTTTCACATTTGAAAAATGAGTGCTTACTTTTTTTATTTTGACCCTCAATGTATGTTTAGTGGAAATAGTTTTTTGGATTTAAACCCAAAAATTATTTGTGCTTTTTAATTCGTTTATTTTTCTCTATTGAACTCAGTTTTAGATTGTATGAATTCATCAATTATTTCCGAATTAAAATTATAATGTGTTTTTATTATTGTAATACTAATATTTCTTCTTCTTCCTTTTTTTCTGGACAATTATACATTTGATGATTATAAAATCTTAAAGATGAAAGGCTAGAAATAATTTTCATAAAGACATTTCTGTGGTAGACTTCAGACGGACTTTTGCGGCATTAATGTATGTTTTCATATCATGTTCTCTTGAACTTTTGGGTCCTAAAAATTTTTCAAAAATTAAATTACAGGAACTATTTATGATTCGGTATGATTGAAAATTTCAATGATATCCTATAACAACAAAAAATTTGTTGGTTAGTTTATTCAGTAAAACTCATAATAGAATAATCATAATTACCAGGATTGCTATTTTCAGCTTACTCTTGTTAATAATACAATTCTATACAAGATGACTTTGAAACTTTCTATGATTTATTTCTATTCTCTGCGGGACATCATGATAAGAAAATAAAGATTGACCTTCCGCATTTGCATTCTTGATTTACTTTGAATTTATTTACATAACACTGATTGACATTCTTGATTATTCTTAAAAATTTTTAGATAATTTTCATTCATTACTTTTTGGATTTTTTTTCACTGTTCAAATGAATCACCAATCCTACTAGAAACGTTCTAAAATAACTCTTAATACCAAGGCTTCCAATTAAATAGAAAATCATCTTTTGATCGAAGCATTGTGGACATTGTTAACTTGTATATAAATTCTTTTCATGGCTCTCATACATTAAATAATCTAATTTAATGTGTCAATTTTTACTTTTAGATAACCATTTTTTAATTTTAGGCATTTTTTTCCGGTCATTTAAAAATTTAAGAACTATTTGGCTATATAAAAAAATTTTAAACTTCTCTAAATATATTTATCAGATTAATTACATCAAAGTCTACTACAGTTTAATATTACCTTTGCAACTGAGATTTTTGTATAATGTTTTCAATAATCCTTTGATTTGTTGCAAAGCTACGTTGAATTAAAATGTTTTAATGTACATTTGTTTTAATTTATAAAAATGTCTGCTTGAAACGATATTTTTAGATTGTTTTGAAGTATTTTTGGTCATTTTTTAATAATTTTTTTTCTTCAATACTATTCGGCTTTCCAGCACCCGTGTGTTGACCGGGTGTGAAAGAACAGTCCCACTGTAGCTCACGCATGTCGTAACAGGCGACTAAAATGGGTACCCTGTGCCTGGGGGTATAACCGGGCACCCTGCCCCTGGGGATTATATAATCGAACCTCAGGGGTCTTCTTTATATAGGTACGGGCATCATGACCCCGTGGTACCCTTGTGATCTTGTTTCCTATGGGTTTTACTGTCTTTGATAAACACGGGTGACGAGGCCCCGGAATACCTTAGCGATCCATCTCTATTTTCGGTCCTCTTTCTTTTCAACCTATTTTATTTTATCTTTTCCCAATTTTTTCACACATGTAGATCACATTTTTACCTTGTTTGGCTCAGCATGGCTTCATATGGCTCTTACGCCATGAAAATACACAATCACTCACTCTCTCATTCGCTTTCAAGTTTCAGAAATATATATGTTGGAAGACATATAAAATGCTCGAAGAATGATTTTATCCAAATAAATTGCAATAATACTTTCCGAAATTCTTCTGTAGTTCAAGTGATATGTTAATAAACATATAGCCTATCTCGGGTTTAACTTTCCGTGTCGGGAATCGAACCATGATAGATTTTTACTGCTGTTTGTCAAAAAAAACCTAGTGTACCCATTATATAGTACTTATTCATACCTAATTGTCAAAGACAAAATGTAATTAATTTTTATACTAACATTGCATTGTTTGATATTAATATAGCGCTTACTAATAAGAATGAAAGCGAATACAAGTGTTATATTAAATGAATTAGAATAGAGGAACACATTTCAATTTCAAGATTATTGATCGTTTTCTAATTAGTGTGGAAAGGTTTGTGGTTGGAAATTACCATAAATATAAATTATGAAAAATGGGGTTAACGAAAAACGATAATTATGCTAATATTTGATTCACCAGATAATTACCTTAGTGGAAAATAGGAGATACGTGCAAAAAAATAAAATAAAAAAATGAACCAAACGTTTTAATTAACTAATTTTAATATCTCGTTCTTTCATTTGATTGGTAACTCTACCGCAATGTGTATTCTATCAAAGATAACTTGATAGACAAGTAAAAGAGTAAAAGAAATTACTTAATTTCTTTTACTTGCCTGTCAGAGATAGAAAAATGTGCATTAAATGAGCCACCAATTAAGAAAATAGTGTTTGTTTAACAATAACAGTAATTTACAAAGGATGAGTTTAAATTATTTTAATTAATATATATATATATATATATATATATATATATATATATATATATATACTGATTCACTTTAATTTCTTTTTAGAAATTTATATAATTAGGAGGTTCTAACGAAACAGTGAATCTGATTTCTTTCGCTGAACAATGATTGTGAATTTTTCATACAACGCTTAATGTAGATTTTTTTAATAGAACACTTAACTTGAAATTTTTCATAGAGTTATGAATATTAGTTTTTGTGGAATGAAATAATTAATTTAGCCTTCGTGTAAATGGAGAAAATGTAAAACAGAGGGTGTGGTCATGAAATCCGATTGGCCTTTGTAGCGAACTGCATGTCCGGTAATGATCAAATCGAGTCGCGGATTCTAGATTTCACTGAAGATCTATTGTGCGAAAGAATGAGAGAAGTTTCTGCTTAAAAAGAATTGAGCCTCAAAATTCTCATGCTGTTCTGTCTAGAACCTTGGAGAAGGAGATGCCAACTCAGATATTGTCTTCCTTTTCCAAAATTGGTTTAGTATTACGAGGTTTGTCGCCAATAGCTCACATGTTGTCCCAATACGATGTTAATAAATCGAAGATTAAATGCTACTACTTGAAATAAAACTGATATCACGCCTGTCTATAATATTTGAAATACGTATCAACATTAATTTATAAATGTCTCCCTTACTTTCTCCCTGTTTGAATATGTTCATTATAAAATGAAATTAAAATCAGTTAAATATGCATAGTGTTAAAAATGAGAAGAAAAAAAAAACCGAATCAAGTTAATGTAGAATATCTTAAAGAGCCGCATTAAATAGTGAAGGGTGGTCTCGAAGCTTCTGGTTTTCATCGATCCGATTCATACCAAATAAAACCGAAAGACTATTTGATACATTCATCGAAATAGAAATGACTCGAAATAGTTTGAACGTTTTTGAAAAGAGGATAGAAAAAAAAAAAAAAAAAACCAAACGATAGTGCATCTTAAACGGGATAAAAAGTATTAAATTGGCTTTGTTTGTGAATTGGCTTAGAGTTCCTATTCATAACTATGAACGGTTACAGATTATTGAAAATGACTAATCAATTGAAATTTTGATCTTTGTTTTGATTTAGAACATGTGATAGATTTTTTATGAAATTCTTTCTGAGATTTTCAACGAGCTAGGTTACTTATAATATGGAAATTTGTATACGAGGGAGCTAAAAAAGGTATCTGTTTTTGTCGACAAAGGGTGTTGCTAAGACAAATAAGTACTTACCATCGCATGATGTCATCTTTTAAATGCGACCGGAAAAAAAGACGTTGAATCAAAAGTTAGTTTTGAATGCTGTCACGACGAGTTGTCGTCACTTTGCGTCAAGTTGTCACCGTTGATGAGATCTGGATTCATCGTTATACACCGGCAAGCAAGCAACAATCAAAACAATGGGTTGCTTTTGGTGAATATGCTCCAAAGAAGGCGAAAATAGTTTCATAGGTCGGTAAATTTATCGTTAAGTTTTTTTTTTTAATTCGGAGTTGAGAAGGGCGTCATATTCATTGGTTTCTTAGAAAAAGGGATAAATAATCGATGAACAAAACTACAATGAGTTATCCATTCCCATTACCATTCCTAAACATGGGTATTTTTTTAACTATCCGCGTATAATCCCTCATTAGCATCATGTTATCCAAATTTTTGTGAATGCTGAAAATTAAAATATTAAGAAAGTATTCTTAAATTAGGTCAACCGGAAAGTTCGGTCCGTCTGTGAAGTGCAAAAAGTTATACATTTTTTATACATTTAAGAATATTTATTATACAATATAATTTCCGTTGCTACTAGGATTGGTCTATAAACATTCAGTTCCTCGTGGATTAAGTGAGCAAAATTAGCTTCTTCGATTCTTCATACGTAAATCTATGTGTTTGCTCGAAACGAAAACGAACCCATTTTGAACCGGATGATAACTGTAATGAAAAAAGGATTATATTCGAATATATCGTAAGGAAAAGAGCATACTTGCAGCATGGACTCTCTGTCCCCTCCACCGCTAAATCGAGATTGAGTCTAAATAAGAGAACGCTGTTGTATATTTTGGGATGTCCAAGAACCAATACATTTCGAGCTTTTGAAATCCAACAAAAAGCTTAATTCGGTGAGATTCTATCACCGAATAGATGATTTAAACAAGCTCCGAAAGAAGCCGGCGATTTTCAATATAAAAAACATTAAATTTAATCATGATAATGCCAAACCACATGCTGCTTTGGCGATTCGTTAAAAATCACAGAGCTGAGCTGGGAATCTCTGTCGTATCCACCATACTCCTTAAACCTAGCGCCCTCTAATTATCACTTGTTCTCCGTGCAAAATTTTTTGAGAGGAAAAAAAATTCAAAACTGTGAAACTTATGTCAACCTAGCACTACTTGTGTTCTTGGTCTCTAAAGACAAGGCATTTTTCAAAAATGGTATTTACAAATTACCATAACGCTGTCAAGAATTCATAAGTAACGGCGGAAAATATATTGTACAATAAATATTATTAAATGAATGAAAAGTGTGTTATTTTCTTTCACTTCACAAATGAACGGAACTTTCCGGTAGACCTAATATTTTGAAAAGTACTCGAATACTTGTAACATCATTTATTTAGTTGTTTACATTCTCGTTTATACTCATATATTTTTATAATCTTAGAGTTTATATATGAACAATGACAATGACATATTCATTACTATCCTGTAAATACATTTTTAACTAAGTTCAAGGACATATAGAGACAATACCAAACTGTCAATCGTAATCCGAAACTAGGTAATTTATAATTAGTTTTGAAAGTTTCAATTAAATGCATCACTGATTGTATAAAAAGAAAGGATTTATTAACTCGTATTTATGTTTAAAAAACCTGATTGATAATATTTTATAGTGTAAAGCACACTACGTTTATTTTCCGAAATGTATACGAAGGTTACCGCCTAATTTCGAAAGAGAGAGCTTATTTATTGAAATGAAAACTTCAGAAAAAAAATAATTATTATGAAATAACGAATTAGGTTAGATTAAAAAATAATGTCATACTTTAGTGACAAAAATCTTTCGAAAATTTTCCGTTGAAATAAAATCATTGACGCTAGTTTTAGAACTTACTTTTCAAACATTTTTTTAATAAAAATGCTAAAAATCGACATATAACAAGCAATTGTATTCAGTATTGTATTATAAGTAATTTTATTAATTTTCAGTATCAGCATTTGAAAATTGATTGATTTAACGAAGCAATAGAAAAGGGGGAAAAATTCCAATAATGAAACTAAATACAAATGTCACGAATAACATTTTTAAATATACATATAATACGATTTTGTAAAGAAAAAAATCGTATTAATTGAAACCAAATGCATACATCACGTTTTAGAGAATAAAATAACAAACATAAGTTAATTATATAAAAGAAGCGGTTGTCGAAATTAAAGTCAATGGCTTCCTACTGATCTGCAAGAACCAGTTATTGTCGTAAGTCGCTGACTACTGTTAAATTGTTTTGTGCAACTTTTTTTCACGATTTCTCAAAAGTTCTTTGAAAATTATTGAGATTTACCTTTTTAGGACAAAGAAGTACTTCGTTTAGATTGAACGTGAGAACTGTTCACGAATTATTAAACATAATATTTACTTATCGCACTGTGCTGTTTCTGGTGTATCAGCTGAAAGGATATTAGCGTGACAATTGTCATCACGAGAATTCGCCAAGTGATTACAGCACGACTGTTGATAGATCGTTGGTAATCTGTGCGTCATCATGAATATTTTATTGTCTAACCACATAATACTGAATTTTAAAATTATATGAGGGGAAAAAAATCGTGAAATTGGCGCTTATCATTCATTTTTTTATAAAATTCGCTTTATCACGCATTTTTTTGCATGTTTTTTTCTTAAAAAGCATGAAAATAATACTTACGATTTTTTTATTATTTATTTTTGTAATCTTGCTATGTCACGCTACTCTAACATATTTTGCAGAAATTTTTATTCAGTGGAATTATATTTCATTCATAGAATGGGAAAATTATTTTGTTTTAAGTGATCAGTTAATAAAGTGTACGTTTGTCTGTTATTAAACAAAAGTTTTATTTTTATTTCACAAAACATTTAAAAATTTTAATAATGTTTATATATTTTCATATAGAAATGTTAACATTTTACATAACATGTAACGGGGGGGGACCAAATATTTACGAACGTAGCTCAAAAAGTACCATTGTTAGGATTAGAATTGTTAGGAAGGGAAAATATAAGAATGGGGTTAACTTTCTTTGTGATATTGTCCGTTGATCAGTTTTTTTTCTTTTTTTGAGAAGTCGAACAGTATGACACTCGTTGCAACTGAAAAAATCGTTCACCATAACTTTTCCGGTTGATGAGACCGTCTTCGCCTTCTTTGGAGGAAATTCACCGGAAACAAATCATTATTTTGATAGTTGTTTGGTTTCTGGGGTGTAATTACGAATCCTTGTATCATCAATGAAGACTGCAAAACTCAAAATGACGACTACAACTCATCGCTTCAGTAATCAAAATTTGAATCGGCAGCAAAGAACTACCAAATCAAAACTAACCTCTGAATCAGTGTCAAATTTATTTTAGCTATGTTTAACAGATGGCAGCACATATTGATAATTTCGGATCGCATTAACAACTCCCTTTATTGTCAAAAACAGGGACAATTTGAACTAGCCTCGAATAAATATGTATGTACCCAATACGTGAAAAGTAGAACAAAGAGAGAGAGAGAGAGAGAGAGAGATTGTGTTTGATTTTTGTTCTCTTTAGTTTCTAATAAAGTTCTTTTAGAGTCATGATTCTTACTGTATAACATATTGCATCCTTTTGATGCTCGAAAGATATTATTTCATTTGTTTAATTGTTTAATTACTATTAAAGAATTACTGAACTATAAAGCTTTGCCCAGATAATAAAGATACATATCAACCAGTTGTTTGACAAAATAATAAATGTGTTATAACGCTTTTATTTATTTATTATTATTTTAATAAATTAAGATTGTTTTGGTCAAATCACATTTGTCATTTGCATTATTTCATCGTAATCTTGATCTACTGTTGGATGAAAAAATTAATATTTGTGCCGACATTTCATTCTAAACTTTCTTATTTTATCAGCTTGAGGCTTAAAAGAGTCTTAAGATATATTACATGTAGTAATCCCTAATTATTCCTCACGATTGCTTTAGATGGATTAAGATTTATGCAAAAGAAAACCATCCGGTATTGAAAAGAATAAAATTCTCTTAAATTACTTGTTAAATGATTTTAGAGTACATATTTATATAATGTTGATAATTCAACAAATCTAAAACTAAATTTTCTGAAGTAAAAATTTGGAAAGTAATAATTTTTTTTTTTAAAAAAAAAGAGTCGTGTATTTAGTCAATCAGTAAAAGCAACTATTGTACAATTTTTATAAGTAATCTCTCATTTTAAGATTTCATTGTATTCAAAATCTCTCAATAATCCAGATTACCAAAATTTTGTTATATGTTATATATATGTGTGTGTGTGTGCTCTAGTGTGTAAAACTTAAGCAACTTTTCAGATTGTGTCGTAATTCCAGAAAAATTAACTGGGGGACATGAAATTCACTTTACAGAGGAGCACAATAAGCTTTAATGCAGCACATAAAGGTTAATGAAAGCATAGTGGCCAAAAATTGAATTGTATGCATGTAGACAGTGGGGTGACGGAGATTGTTCATCCCGAATCTACGATGGTTTGCTCTTACGCAAAGGGCTGGTTGTCTAGGGGGGTAATTCCGGATTCCATGTGTTGTTGAAGGAAAAGGAAAAGGCTTGCAGTAGCTTTACTTGCTTATTAGGAGAGATGGTGAAGAGTGAAAAGTATTTACACTATGATAAATATACAGGTAGTAAACAGTTCTTCCGAGACGGATAGATGGCTGCCTCATTTAACCCATATTGGCGATGGGCGCTGGAACGCGCTCGGGCGTTTGAAGTTTACTTCCGACGCGGGAAGCGAAGGAGAAGAGAAGCGGAAAAAGAGACGGAAAGAGACGAGAAAGAGAGCGAAAACGAAGTGTCACTCAGTTTTGTTCTGGGATAGGTGGCGCTGCATGAGCTTATCACATGATTCTGATTCGTGGTGACATCTATTGAGTATCGGAGGAACCGGTTTTACAGTAAATTGGAAAATAAAATTAACTGCTTAATAACTAGCTGGAAAATCCTACATGCATACATTATGGAACAAAGCAGAAAAAGATTTTATTGACAGAATGGCGTGTTAGTAAAAAACACTGTGGCCATGAGGAAGAACAACAAACCAAAGTTCCTTTTGTAGGGAATCTCCCCTAACTGTAATCGTTGCGTGACACCGTCTGTTCATACTCAATACCAAATTATCCAGCAGTTCTTGAGGTGAGATTTTCCACTCTTGAAGGAGCATTTGTTTCAGCTATGTAGTTTTCTCTGGAGCATATGATCTAGCTTCCAGGCTTCTCCCCATAGCATCCCATATATGTTCGATGGGATTTAAATCAGAACAGCATGCAGTTCAGTCCATTCTGCAGATATCCTCACTTTCTAGAAGCTCCTCAACAGCAAAAGTCCTGTGTAGACGTCCGTTGATGTCCACAAAAAGTCTGGATCAATGGTACCTCGGAACAGACACACGTGTGAAATGATAATTTCTTCTCAGAAACGATCTCCGGCAAGTGAGCTACTGTGGAAAATTTTGAGCTGCTTTCGTCCATTCAATATAATGCCTCCCCACACAAACACTCCAGGACTACTCCAACGGTCTCTTTCCCTGATGTTAGTGGAATGAAACTGTGTCCCTCCCTCTTTCTATATCAACTGGCGCTGTCAGTCTTTGCTCAGACTGAAACGACTATCATCAGTAAACAGAACGGTACTCCATTGATGAGACGATGACAGTGTTTGTGTTCTTGACACCCCTATAAACGGGGCCGCCGATGGGTTGCTGTTAATGGTATGTAGCCTTCAGGTTGACGGATGAATAGGCCACTTTTATACAGACGTCTGGCCACATTAAACCACGATACCTGTCATCTGGTTGCCGTATGCAGCTACTGAGCAATGTTGCCCACTGCCACCAAGTCTAGTGCTGGTCTTTTTTTTTTTTCCTTTGCAGAAACAATATACAGATCATCACTTGCCCTGTTTTCATCTGCCGACCACCGACATAATTTATTACATCTGTACCTGTCATCTTGAAACTACACTTCTGTCAATTCTAAACTCTTGTGCAACACTCGTCAAACTGCGTCCCTCTTCAAACTTGCCGATCATTCTACCACGTGTAAAGGCATCCTGATGATTTCTTGTAGCCATTAAGAACGAACGATTTCACTTTCCCTTTCAGGAAATATCTGGAAATGCGCCCTTCCTCCTTCCTTATAAGTTTCCTTTGCGCTGAGCTCGCTTTTGCGTTCCTTGACGTCTCCTCTGATGTCATAGTGCAAATAATTGCATATGAATCACCTTTCTACAGAGCTGGCTTTTAACTGTACTGATCGCATACACTCTCTCTCTCTCTCTCTCTCTCTCTCACACACACACACATATATATATATATATATATATATATATATATATATATACATGGCTTTGTAGAAGAAACACCCGATCATAGAGGGCGCTGCTTCAGCTACTGAAGGGAGCCCGCTCTTGAACGAGAGTGGAATCGAATCAACGAAATGAGGAAGACGCCTTTGTTGATGTCTCGTTGCCAAAAAGACGATTTATGATTTATGACGCTGAAGAAGACTGTTTTAATGTTTTTAAATGTTATTGTGAATTGTCTCGTCCAGTGTGTGCAATTTTACGTTAATGTGAAACGTCAATATTAAATGTGTGTGTGCTAATTCTAAGTTTGATTCTTTAATTAGAATAACTAGTAACATCGGCCATTCTATACACACACACACACACACACACACACA